>JAJEKB010021084.1:0-18832 GCA_022393335.1 Macrotrachela quadricornifera
TTACTTTTTGATCAATATCTGAGTGTTTAAAATTGTCAACAAAAAAAACAAATGTATATATTTAGTAAAAAGAAGAGTAAGCATAAAAAAAGATGCTATTCACAAAAGTGAATATCAAAGAATGTAAATAATCATTTTTATAAGCCGTTACATTGCACACAAAAAAAGGCACAACAATAAGAATAATCTGCATTAGAACTTCGATTAAAAATAGATTGATATAAATAATTTTTATATTTAAATAAAATAGAATGAAATGTTTCTATTTTATTATATTGATATTTTAAATTTTCTGAATCTTTTCATTGTTTTTCTCTGGTATATATACATAAACAATTGGATGATTATATAGAGCAGATAATGGAAATGTAAATTTTGGTAAATGAATATGATTTTGTTGTTGAATAAATGATTCAATTTGAAATTGTTCTTCATTTGATAGAATGTTAGAATGAGAATGTGATGATATTGATTGATTATAATATACATACCAATTATTTGATGAAAAATCTCTATAAAACATTAATTCAGTATTTGTTTCATTCGAATGACATATAATAGCCATTAATTTATAATGAAATAATTTTTTAGAATTATTATTATCATATAAATTTTCAAGTGAAATAATTGAATTTGGTAAAAATAAAGATTTTTCGTTCGATTGTGTTCGAATTAATAAACATTCAGGTTGAGAACGAAGCAATGTTTTATCACTTGCAAGATTATATTGATTAATTGTCATTTGTACAGTTAAAAATTCATTTGCATTAGAATTTAATGTTAAATACGTTTCTTTATGATTATCAACAAATATTAGCCAATGTTGCTTAAACCATTCATTAACAATTTCATTATAAATAGCAAATAATTGTGGATATGAAAGACTTTTTTTCGTTGATATATGAGAATTAGTGTCATGATTAGATGAATGTAAAGACGATGATGATGATGATGGAGAATCATAATGAGAGAAATTGTTTTGAAAAAGTTGTTCTGAATTCGGCATTCTATCATCTAATAAAATGGAAAAAGAAAACGAAACGCAAATTATTTAATTAGACAATAAATCATGTAATTAAAAAATAGTTTGAAATTATACCTAAAGGATAAGCAGATGCCATACTTTCATTTTGTTCAATTTCATATTGTTCAAAACCAATAAGAGATTGCGTTTGATCAGGAAGGATCCCTTCAAATCCAATAGGAGCCGATCCTGATTGTATGATATTTTTGTCCATCTAAAAATATCAAATTTGTTTATTAATTAAATAATTTGACAAAAATATAAATTTGATTTATAAAAAAAAATTTAAAACAGTAAGTTAAACAACTAGAAAGCAGATTATTTTGACAACAAGAAAAAAACGATTATTACATCTTTTTTTGACAAAAAAAGAAAATTGAACAATGATATGTATAGATTATTGATAAGTGCAGTTTATCAACGTTTTTTCTTCAAACCTTTGAATTACTAAATATAATCATAAGATTATCAATGATAAAAACTATTGAAAAATTCTATAATAGATAAAAATCAAATTTTATTACTATAAAATTTTTAATAAATTTCTATAACTGTAGTACAGAAATCTATTTCAAATATTTCCATATCTTATTGCAGATTCAAATAATGAATTTTCATATGAATCAATAATACGTTTAACTATAAAAAAAAGATTCTTAACAAAAACAGATAAAGAATGTCTCATTATAACGGAATAAAAATTGGTCAATAACTTAGTTTTGTCATAAATATACATGACTATGGTCCTCAATTTTCAAAAAGTTAAGTATTCTAGCTTACAAGTAGTGTCAAAATTCCTGGACAAAATTGAAATATGTGAATGTCCTAAGTGAAAGTGTACAGATCGGTGCCAATTGGAATATTCAGGAAATGGTCGAAATATAGAAATAGAAGTACTGAGTAACATTTATAAAGTTTTAGTGTAAAGAAATTTAACAACGTGTATTATACTAAACCTCCATTTGTATAAACATTTCCGTATTTTCTATAACGAATTGTAATGAATAAGAGACTTCGTCTATCACTTTTACATCTTATTCTTTCAAAAAATTCCTCCATCAAACATTTTTCATAAATATTGCCTACTAGTATAAGCCACACATTGTCAAAAGATAAGCTGTATCATTAAAACTGGACTCACACTTTGGACAATAAAAGTTTCTGTTCATATGTATAATATTGGCCATAATTATAAGAGGAACTCTTCGAATTTAGCTCTCTACTCTCTTTCGATCGCTTTTAACTCTTTAATAAACAAAACTCTGTAAACACATGGATTTAAGTATGTTCTACTCGTTTATGAAATTAAATTTATTCAATTCTACTGATAAATTTGACAGAAGAAAATTATATTTTCATTACTTTTTTTATCAAAGTAACATTAATTTTAATTGAAAGCAACATACACAGTTGGAGAAGTTCCTTCTGAATATTCTCATAAAAAAAGATTTTGAAATATCTTCTATATAAGTTAAAAGAGTTCAATAATATCACCGTACATCAATATTTTAATTACAAAATTTGAAATAAAGACTAAGCTGACCTTTTGATGATGAATTCAAATAGAAGATACGTTTTGCTTCAAAATAGGGCATTCTCGAACTCTGTATATCATTTCGAATCCATTATTAAAAGATCAACTTAATCTCTATTTCAAATTTTGTAATCAAAATATTGAGATAATGTGATATTTTCAAGCTATTTTAACTTGATCAATAACATCTCATTTTAAATTCAAATATACAAGATATTTCAAAATCTTTTTTTTATGAAAATCTTCAAAAGGAGCTTCTCCAACTGTGTATAATGTTACTTTGATAAAAAGGTAATGGAAATACAATATCTCTCTTATGATTAAGGCCAGGCAAAACATGATAAAGTTTAATAAATATTTCTTTTGACAAATTCATAAATAGAAATAAGCAAAACTGATTTCATAAACGAGTACAATATACTCTAATCCATGTGTTTACATAGAGCTTTCTTCATTGAAGAGTCTAAAATAGTCGAGAGCGAGTCAAAAGCTAGATTCGAATAGGTTTTTTTACAATTATGGTTAATACTGTATACGTAATAAGTTTTTAATCTACTACATCAGGAAAAATGCCATTAATAATTTATCCTCAGTTATTATGAAATATCATTTATCTTATTGAAACAGTTTATTCTGCTAGCTTATGAATATTTTATCTCAATAAATATACTATCACTTGAAATACCAATATTTGCATATGTTAAGTTTAATCCTCTGACAGGAGACTTTTGAATGGAAAAAGCTGAAGGGGGTACGAAATAACAGAAAGAAAAAAAAGAGGTGCATACATGATTCACTACCCATCAAAGGGTTAAATAAAATCAATTTCGTAAGTACTCAAGATGTTTTTTTTTTACAAATTTTGTTACCTTTTTAAAGAAGATGTATAGATATATTGACCAAGAAGTTACGACCCATTAAAAAAAACCAAATCCCATTTGAATTAATGCATCAATATTAATTAGAAAATGATTATTATTCTGTGAAATAATTGCCAGTATTAGCCTATAGAATATAAAATATATTTTTTAAACTTCTTAAAGCATAAAACTTTTTATTAAATAACAACTTCTATAAGAGCAGGATAGCAATGACCTCATCTCTTATTTTTTCAAATTAAACAAATATTATCGATATTATATTATAAAATGGGCTAAAAAAATCGACAAAACTTTGTATTTAAAGCCATTGCATTGATCAAAAACGCAATCTCAATAGTATTATAATTATTTATTACTGCATTTGAAAATTTTCGTGTTACAATAATCTTGAAACTAGATATAAACAATAAATAGCAATTATACAACGATTATTTAAAATTGCTGACGAGGGAACACTCTCAAGTACCGGAGTGCTTTCAAGTTGGAACTTAATGCATCTTGTAGACCTTAATGAGTTGCATTTATGGTGAAAACAAGTTCGTACTTATGACTTGTTTTGAAGAAGATCGATCACTCTTACTTTTACAATTGTGAAAGCTGTTTTAATAGGAAAAGTCCTATTTCAACTAACATAAGTTGAAATGAACTAAGATTTTTCGTATATATATCTATACATATATGAAAGATAATGTGAAAACGTAAGCTAAAAGAAACAGAAGTAAAAATAAACATAATTCTGTGCTCAACTATATTTCTAAAGCATCTAAAATTGTAATACAACATAAATGATCGATATTCTTAAAGTTTCAAGCGTGCTACCTCTTGTAAGTCTGAGAAATAGCATAATTACTAATATATAGACCAACGCTAATGGTTTTTTTAAATTGATAACTCAATCTTTCTAAGGTTCTTTTAGCTCGGTTTTTACATTATCTTCCATATATGTACAAGTATATATAAGAAAAATCTTAGTTCATTTCAACTTATGTTAGTTGAAATAGGACTTTTCCTATTAAAAAAGCTTTCACAGTTGTAGAAGTAAGAATGATCGATCTTCTTCAAAACAAGTCATAAGTACGAACTAGTTTTTACCATAAACGCAACTCATTAAAGTCTACAAGATGCACTAAGATCCAACTTGGAAGTGCTCCAGCATCTGGGAATGTTTCCTCATTAATATTACAATGCAAAATATGTATTTAAGGTAATTTCATACAGAAATAATCTATTGTATAAATGTAGAAAATAAAATAATAAGAAGTATTCCTATTCAGCAAGAATTCTGCAATTATATGTATATAACTAATATAAATAATTCATAAAGAAAATATCTAAATAGAAGATTGCTGAGCAAATATAAATTTGCCATATTATCTTTTGATTATCTAGACATTATTGTATACTACAAAAAAAATATGTATCAGATATCAATATGAAAATAAGTATGCAGTAGGAAGACAATAAAAAAAAATAAATATGTTGATTTTCCGGATATTCATATTGATAAGTTATTTTCGCTGAAAATTGGACAAGTGAGTTTTAATATATGGAAAAGTTTGCCTTGGATATATTGTGTTAATTAATATACATATATATATAATAGCAAGTGATCAATTATTATTGAAATTCAGATAACAAATACTCTATTACAGTGTTATGTATAATTTTATCTACTTTAGTAAAGTGCGGCAAACAAGAGAAGTTTTCTTTTTTTCTACGATGTATGTTGGATAAATCAAAAAAGAATAATATTTTCTTATGATAATTTAAAAGAGAATAAACTGACGATAACTAGGAAATTTATGCAACTATTCAAAGTCTATTAACATTCATAAGTACACAGCTTCAGATACATTTTTATAAGCCACTCTTACGATCAGTAAATGTCAACAAAACTTAGTCATAATAGAATACAAGTCATCATTTTTAAATTCTTAATATTCTTTTCAACTTCATTATACCAATTGATATCCATATCGATAATATAAATAATTATCCATTATTCTATAATAATGGTATTCAAATTTTAAAAAAATCATATTCAAATGAATATTTAATAATAGTAATATCAGATAATATAAAGTAAAGATTAAATTCACTAATTACAATATTTGTAAGAGAATACTAAATAATTCAATAATAAGATCAAGATAAATACATATACAAACGAAAAATAAAATATTCATTTAAAAGAAACAATTATTTTTTAATTATTTTTATACAATTTATATTTTCACGATATGTACTTAAACGTCTTCCAATACGTTTTTGTCGATAATAATTTTCATTTATAATAATATTGTTTGAAAAAAATTTTATTCGATTAAATTTTATTTCATTATAAAATAAAAATGTTATTGAATCAATCCATGGTAATGTTGTAATATAAATAAAAAAAATTCTTTGAGATATATTTAATGATATATCAAAAATTTTTATTGTTAATATTGGTAAAATAACAATAATATTACTTATTATAAATAAACATATAATACGAAGACGTTTTAAACTTTGATTAACCGTTATTAAACGTTCATGTTCTTTTAATTTTGTAAATATTAATGAATGAAAAAAAACTGTAGCTAAACGTTTTCGTTTAAGATTTGATATATCTTTATATGATACATATACCCATGAAAATGTTAATAAATCAATTAAAATAAAAATTATATAAGTTATTATTGTTGGTATTAAAGATTTTTCATCAATATTATTTTCTTTAAAAAAATATTCTTTTGTTGTTATTTGACATATATCAATTATAAGTGAATTATCACCATTCATTGTTATATGTATAGAAAGAAAAAGTATTGATAAAAAATAATTTATAATCATACCAAATATTAAACAACATTTTGAATAAAGTGTACTTTTATGATTTATTGTTGAATCCCAAAAATGTGCTGTTTCACCAATAATTATTAATAATAAATCAAATGTTGATAATAATAATAAAAAATGAATAAAAATTTCAATTGATAAACATTGATTTAAAAAAAATATTGATAAACAAAATAAAAATATAATTATACAACGAATTATACATATAAATAAATGATGAAATAAATATAAATTAAATATCGAACGATTTTTTGATAAATTTTTACAATAAAAATTTATTAATATATTCCATAATCCAATTAAGAATTCAATTAGAAAAATAATTGTTAAAATAAAACTAAAACCCATTAATATAAATAAATGTAAAATTGGTATAAGAAGTATTGCTGCCATAGTTTAAATGTTATTTTCACTGATTAATCGTTAACTATATTTAAACGTTTTTGTGTGATTTGTATATAGAATAGTAGCAAATAAATACAATGAACTAATGGTTAAGCAAATATACGATTGACATCCTTCCTTTTTCATCTATTTCTTATGATAAATATGACTTTTTTTCTTTTTATTCTTATAGTGATATCGTCTTAGATCTTATCTCTTTCGTTTGAGAAAGGTTATTAAGGAATATACGATTGATGGAAATGATCATTTCTTTACAATTATAAGATTTATTATCAGATATTAATTGAAAACAGATGCAATGATATATAAAAATAAATCTCGTTAATTCTTACCGTATTTTACTAGTAAATCAATGTATGTGATCCATATGTAGATAATTCATATGTATCTATATGAATAAATATATTATCTTGGTAACTCTATTCAAAATAAATAAAAATATTGTATTTATTGAAATATTACACTAATAATTGTTCTAACCTTTTATTTAAGTTATAATTATAAAATTATGAATAATAACAAATATTTTTGTAAAAATTTCCATTTGAAAAATTCATCTCTTGGATATTAATGTTGAACTAAATAAAATATTAAAAAATAATACTGTCATATACTTTAAAATGAAAGTTATTTATCTTACTTTGATTATTTAATTAAGAATTCAACGTAATATTAAACAAATAGATTGTTTTAACTCATAAATTGCCATTAGCAAAACTATAAATCATAGAATATTTACAGATAGATGAGTATCAAAATGAATTGAGGCAATCTGACAGATACGAAGGAACAAAATTGATTTTGTTATATATATATATGAAACTAGCGTCATCGTGATGACGGAGAAAAATATAAGTGTTTTATCAAAATTTACACTGATATGAATCAATATGAATCAATCTTCCTATGAAAGAATCACGGTAAAATTTTTTTTTTTCTATTATTCTTGAAATAAAGAACGATAAAACAATGTTTGACTGTTTTACAGTCCAATCATAAAAAAGGTTTAAACTTTTTATGGATTGGTTAAATACAATAAGCAATTAGGATTTATTTATCACAGTTATATTTGTTTATTTTATCACATTCAAAATTCTTGAGGATGTATCCTTATATTTATTAAATTATTTCTTGTAATCAATATTTGTTTAATATATATTTTTTCGTAATATTGTATCTATGATTTGTGTATGTGAGCATTCTTTTGTCAATATTTTCTCTTGAGTAAACCAACTAATCTTTGTTTTTATAAAAACTTAAATCATTAAACAATATATTCTCGTTATAATTTTCTTTAAAAATTTATTTTTGAGTAGTATTCACTAATGTGACCATTGTTGAAGAAGAAAATGCTACAAGTTCTTTCAATATATTTTCTTTTCAAAAAGAACAAAAAAAAATTAAGAAATTGAAGCATTTTCTATTTATAATTTTGAAAAAATTGATTTTTTTTTCTTTGAAAGAATATTATTGAGAATAATCATCATCAAAAGTATTCACAAATTTTCGTATATTAAATGTAAAGAAATTGTTTCTATTCAAAAACTTATCGTTCTGCTAAAAAATTCTTCCATTAATATTGTCTATTACAAGTCACTTCCTATTACACGTAATCATACAAAAATATGTAAAAGAAAAAGAACAACTATTTGTAAAAATAATTGTTCTATTTTTCTTATACATTTTTTATATCAGTACGTGAAACTTTTTATTTTATTTTTTCCTTGTTATTCATTTTCTTGATAAATATATTTTATTGTAGTTATTATCTCCCTTATATTTATAATACTTTAATTTTATTTAAAATATTAATGAATATAAAACATTTACTACTTATTCTCAATTTATACCGAATCAATTAAAGGTAATTTCATTTTTTTTTTACATTTATTTCATTTTAATAATATGTGTTCGTATATTTTTAATACTATTGTTTTTTAAATAATTAGTTTAATTAGAAAATTTTTTATGTTGCCAATCATTAAGTATAATTGTTGCTGCATTAAAACCTGGCATACCGGTAACTCCTCCTATATTTAAGAAAAAAATATAAAATTTTCTTTTAAATTAAATAATTTTACCTCCGGGATGAGTTGAACTTCCACATAAATAAAGACCATGAATAGGTGTTCGATGATTCGAACATGATATTGCTGGTCGAAATGAATAAAGTTGATCAAGTGAAAGTGCACCATGAAAAATATTTCCACCTCAATAGTTAAATATTTTTATAAAAAAAAAAACAAAAAAAAAATAAAATTTTTACCAGTTAATGAAAATTGTTCTTCTAAATCTGATGGAAAAAGCATATCACGTCCAAGAATAAGTTTTTCAAAACCTGGTGCATATTCTTCAATTGAATTAATAACATTTCGATAATATGTTTCTTTATATTCATTTGTTATTGGAATTTGTTTACCATTTGGTAAACGATATGGCGTATATTGAGTAAATAATAGAGCAACATGACAATTTTTTGGTGCTATAGTTGGATCCAGTGATGAAGGAATAACCTTTAAAAATATATATATACATATTAAAAAACAAAAATTTTTTGATAAAAAAAATGACCATTTCAATTAATGGATATTGACTTGGTTGTCCATTTAATGCTTGTAGATAAGCAATTTGTACATCAGACATTTTTTCACTATTCAAATGTATTGTACATTGATGATGAGGTTGAAGTTCATTAGAATTTTTATTTGGATTAGCAAGAAAATTTCTAAAACAAGAATATTCAATTAAAATAATTAATTTTTCATGTTTTTTTTTCTCTATTAAATGAGTTACGGTAATCCTGATAGAGCTAAATTGATTTTTGTTGTTCCACTTGTATAATCCATTTGTAAAATATGTTTTTGTAATTCATCTAATTCTTTATTATTTTTAATAATATCATTTAAAATTAAATCTTTAAATGTAACATAAGCTGTTGCATTTGAAACAATTAGTTTTCCTTTTATTTCTTCACCATTATCGAGTACAATACCTTCAGCTTTTGAATTACGTATATCTATATGATTAACATTACAATTTGTACGTATTTCAACACCAACAGAACGAGCTGATGAGGCTATAGCATTACTTATACCTCCCATACCACCTTGAACGTAATACCAAGCATCTGAAAATAATTTTTTTCGGTTAATTCATAAAGATTGTATATATAATTTAAAATTTCTTTTAAGAAATATTGTCTTTTTCTATGTGTAATTAATATCAATATTCAGGTAATATGATCGATAAAAAGGATTTAGAAATTTTTTTTATGCAGAATAAAAGAAAGTTTGTGTAAAATGAGACAGCTGTTTTTATTTTAACTGCAGAATACAATGGCATCTAACGCCGAGCATAATTCAGCATCGAAGTGATCGGGGGTAAGTCTTGAACAGACCGAAAACAACAGGATACTATTCACAAGGTGTAAAAGAGTAATATAAATTAATTTTTAGAAAATTATCGATACGATTGCTCGAAAAATAACTCGTATTTTTGTAGCTATTTTGAGATTCGCTTTATAAAATTTCATTAAAAATACTAAGTACATCTCAAGTCTAAATCTAGTATAAAAATTTTTGATCTGACATTAACCATATATTCTTAATTAAGAATCAATATTCTAATCTCTCATATAAAAAAGAATATTCGAAAAATTTTCTTTACATACTAGCTCGTCCATCTAAACCACCCATAACATGATGAAGTAAAATATAACCAGTACCACTATCATAAGGACCAAGCATAGCACCAATAAGACCATCAGTAGCTAATGTAGCTTTAATAACATCAGATTCAAACCATTTATCTAATATTCGACTTGCTGGTGATGTTAATAATTGATATAGATCAATAGAACCATGATAACCAAGTTTTTGAAATAGATTATAAAAAATTTTTAATGAATAATTATAAGCACGAAAACGATCTGTTATTTTATTATTTTTTGTCATTTTTATAAGATCAGTTGGAGGTGAATGAATAATTTCATCAATAGCTCGACATATTTTTGTTAACCATTCTTCATATTTATGATAATTTTCTGCATCTTTTCTTGAAAAATGTGCAATTTGTTGTTTATTAAAAAGATTATCTGATGAAGATAATAATAAAGATTTTTGATTATTATTTATTGGCTTTTTTATTGGTGTATATGAACATGGATCACGAAAATAATATTTTAAACCATGTTCACGTAAATTTAAATCATCAATTATTTTTGGACGAAATAAACTTAATAAATAAGATGCACGTGAAAATTGAAAATCTTTTATTATTTCTTCTGTACATGCTGCACCACCAATAATTGATCGTTTTTCACATACAAGAACACGTAAACCTTGTCGAGCTAAATACGCAGAAGTAACAAGGCCATTATGTCCAGCTCCGATTATTATGACATCATACACTTTCTTCATTGTTGTTATGTTTGAATATGTTGTGAGATTTTATTCTATATATACTTATCAATGTTTTTATTCTAGATAAACTATTAGATAAAAAAAAAAGAAAGAAAGAAAAAAGAAAAGAATTTATCTATCATGTTTATTACGAATGTTTAGTAGACTGTATAAACAGGCAAAGGATGAGAAAATTCAAGCGAATCATCCATAAACAATTTGGAGGTGTGGGAAATTTTTTTGCAATAATTATTTTAGTTTCAATTACTGTTATTTTTATTAATACATACGTTCTTACCAAAAAAAATCGTGAGTTTTTCATATAAAAAATATAATTTTTATTTTTTTTTATGTATTTTATTTTAGCATCGAATGAATTACCAAATGAGAATCTTCCTAAAGCTGAAGTAGCTCCAAAACCAAATCATACAGTAAAACCTGTTAAATCATCGATAGTTGAACCACAACGAATTATTAGATCAGCTACACCTGATGCTGGTAAATAAATAAATAAATAAAATAAATAATTTCTTATTATTTATTTATTTAGGGTGTGAAATTGATGAAAAATGTTCAGATTATACTATTCCATATAAAATTATTTCAGGAGATGGAATAGACAAGTACCCAATTATATGTTTTAATAATAAATTGTAAATATTAAATATATAATACAAAAGAAAAGTTTTTTCGTATAATTATATATATTTTTGTTAATACTAATATTAGATTAGTTCATAAAAATTTAAAAGATTCAAAAATTGGTCGTGGTGTTAATTTAGTAGCGTTTGATGGTAAAACATATGACGTTAAATTAACTGAAACTTATGATACCTATCTTGAAGGTAAATGAAAAAAAAAGATTTTTTTTTTGATAAATAAATTTATTTATTATCATTTTATTAGAAACATTTTTTATACGAACACTTAAATTTAATTTAAATGATGGTGATATTATTGTTTTAGCTAGTTTTGATGAAATGACATATGGGTAAGATAACAAAAATATGTAATAAAATGTATTTCTTTTCTTTTTCGTGTTTTTTTCTAGATTAAAAGAAGCATCAACAACAATATTAGAAAACTATGGTAGTCAGTTAATAAAAATTATTAAATTTCGTGATTCATTTGTTATGATTGGACAAAAAGGACTTGCACGTGGAAAAGCTATTGAAATGGTAAGATTTATATTGAAATTGAATAGATATTGATTAACACTATATTCAATAAATAACTACTAAGAAAGATTTGATTAGTTTATTTTTATGTATGATACATAAATAGATAAATTTGTTAGTATTTTTTTTCTTACAATTAATCACATTCTGATATATATAATGCAGTTTAAATATGAAAACGATACATCAGTTAAGTAAATCTAAAACAGGGCTTGAGGGATGTTACTAAAGACTATTCCTTGAAAGTTTTACGATCTAACAAGTATTTACTTATTGAAAATTTTCGTTGCTTTTGGCTTTGTACCATTACTCATGATCTTTTGAAATGCTTTCTTCTACTGAGTATGTAACTAAAATCCATGGCTTGAATTGATTCTTATATTAATAAATCAATATTTTGGAAAATTCTTTTGAACTTTTATATCATACATAATATTATGATAAAAATTTTTCTGAATTCAAATTGACCAAACGAAAGAAAAACTACTCGAAAATTTTGTGAAACTAAAAAACGTCTATAAGACTTTGTAGCCATGCTTTGCCTAACCAAAGCTATGATCATTGTAATTGAACACTCTAAACATTTCCACTCAAACAAATGTGTTTTTCTTGAGATATTAAACGCTCAAAAGAACTCTTATTTATATCAGAAGATAAGCTATGGAATCAAACTATTTTAGATACATGATATCTCAAGAAAATTGCATTCGTTTGAGCTGAAGTTTTTAGGATATTCTAGTGGTTGTGAGATGTATATGTGGACAAAATTTTAGATGAAAATATTGTAATTGAGTTTTCTATGAATAGCTAATCTACAGGCTGAAAACTCATTAAAATAATCATAACTCTGACTTGACAAAGCATGGACATGAACCTTTCTGGAGTATTCTTATTTCGACGAAATTTCACTCATCGCCCAAATATAGAATGAAACAACGGTTGACAGTTAGATATGTTCTCCCGTTAGTAAAAAAAATTCGATTTATATTAGTTTCCTAGAAATAATTCGAATCAAAAAACACATATTTGCTAAATTTTTTATTAAGATCAAAATAAGTAGGTATTTTTTGTTAAGTAAAAAGATATAGATATCTAAGTACAAATCTTAATTCTACAGTTACTGTAATAATAAAACTTTCGTTGGCTTTCGTGAGCATGCCCGTTTTCTTTTTCGATCCAGTGGTATATCGTTTCTAATTAAACGGATGCTTACCCACACTCTTATTCGCATAAACCAAATAGATTAGACTCTTAGCAACTTTAATTTCAAAAGGAAGTTTTATCGATTTTAGCATGTGTGTCATAATGAGTTCTGAATGTTAATGAAAACGAGAAATATAGGCGAAATATATACATTTACCATTTTAATAATTGAGTACTGAAAAAAGAAAGCAAAAAGAAAAAATTTATCCTATCTTCGATATCCATGTTTAATCTTTATAAGAAATGACTTAATAATACCAATTTTTGCTTCACAATTTGTTTTACAACTATGATTTAAATTTATTAACTTAGTAAAAAAAATTTTCTTAGATATTGATTATCTAACCTAGTAAATATTTTTATTACTGATAAACTGTAAATTAACTAAGGGTTTAATAATTTTACCTAGCAAATAGATTGTAGGCCTAAATCACATATCAGTTGGTATAATTTTGTGCGCCGATTTCAACTATGCTGTTTATTTCTTTTTTAGAAGTATGTATAACCCAAAATAAATGACATTTCATCTAAGTAATTAGAAATTTTCGTGAACCTATATTTAGTTTCTAGAATATTTATAGCAAAGTTTGAATGACTTTGGAATTGGAATGTAAAGAAGGCACTTATTTTACTTGTATAATCATTCAGAAATTCATTGTTGAGTAAAGAAAAAAGTTTCACAAATCATCAATGATAAATGAATATTGTTTGTTTAATTTATCGATAGCAGACAGTATGCATATATATTATTTTTCGTGATATTTCAATTATTTTGCATTTTAAAAATTGGAATATTGTATAAAAGTTATTATTTTCAGTCTAATATTTATTAAATAATTCATAGTTCGACGTATATGTAGCTTTATTTGAATCAGGCAAAAACTACACGTTCGATTTCTTATCAAATGTCTATTGGTTTAGCTATTTTGTATTGCAGCCAAATCATACATTAATTCTTGCATCATTTATTTACTTTAGTCGAATTAAAATTTGTGTTTCTATCAGATGTAGTAGAAGAATTTGAAAGAGTAATGAATCATGTCACATAGAAGAAATTGATTAAAAAAATATATATAACCTAATATTTGTTAACACTTTAAATTGTGAGTTGTGATGATCGATAGAGGAAATGTTAAGTTACCTACCAATTATGTTACAGTTGAAAAAGCATATGACTCCATCAAAATATAGATCAATGACATTTAATTATGAAATGAATATTAGTCAGTTTTCAGTAATTTATCAATTTCCTCAATGTATAATCTCTAATTTATATAAACTCGTCTATCAAAATTTTCAACTTTATTTTAGCATCAACCAAAAGGAAATCGTGATTTTGCTCCTGCTGCACATATAAGTGGTTGTGCTAGTTTTCCTTGTATGTTCTATAATATTTTTTTTCTATTAATCTAATATATTTTTTATTAATTGTATAGTGGGCCAAATAACACCATTATCATTACCAAGTTTAGAAGTAAACAAAGAAGGAAAAATAGCTGTTGGTACATCAATAAAAAATTGTGGATTATCTCAATCTTGTAAAGAGAATGAATTTGCTGTACATGTTTATACAGGCAAAGATAATAATGATGAACCAAAAATATGTGTTGATGGAAAATATGTTATGGCAAAAGGTATTAATGATGCTGGTCGTGGTATAAATATAGTTGTTGTTTCAAATGGAAAAGAAGTTATTCGTACAGGACATTTTGATACATGGCAAGAAGGTTAAAATAAATAAATCATTTTTTATATTATTTAAATTATCTATTTTCTTTATTAGATAGTACAAATTTAGAAATATTTCTTGAAAACCTTGAAGATAATGTTATTCTTATAGCAGTTACATTTGATGAAGCGTCAACAAAGTAAGTTAGTGTAATTGATTTTATATATATATATATATATATATATAAAATCAGAATATTTTATATGGTTTTATTATATTGTGTGTATATTTATATATGTATATATATATATTATATATTTATTTAGCTTACGAAATTTCACTCGAATTATATTACAAGGTATTGGCAGTAAGAAAATAGGTTCACTTGCTTTTCGTGATTCCTGGGCACTTATTCATCATTTCAAAACGAGCATCAATTATAATTTCGAAGAGGTGATAATTATGAGTTATATATATTTTTCGTATGATGACTATATTTAAAAAGAATGAGCGAGCGGAATTTACCCAATTTTCCCGTTATATTTAAATACATAGATATATATCTATATGGAGATACAAAATGTGTACATATGTGTTTTATTGTAATCACTTTGTTTTTCTATTTTTATATATTTAGACTTAGTCAGCACAGTAAAAATCTCTTTTTTGATCTTGGCAGTGCAAATATACAAAATTTGAAATATCGTGATGGTTGGGTGTTTTTGGGTCAAAAGGGCATTAAAGGTTTTAGCCCTAATGAAGAGGTTTGTTTTTTCGCTCAAATTTTAAATGATTGTTGTACGAAACAAACAAATACAAATATGCATACGCTTTTGTTGTAATAAGTGAACAGTTTTTTTTAATCTCTATATTTTTTAATTATAATTAAGTAAAACTATATTATATGGTGACTAGTTATATTCAGAATATGAATATTATTATTTTTTAATCTTAACGGGGAAAATGGGATTCTGCTCAATCATTCATATACTAATATTTTCTATGCATGTTTTGTTGTAAATATGTTTTTATTTACTAATTAATTAGAATTTTTCTATATAAACATATGCATTTAGATTTCATATGCAGGCACTGGAAATGTTTATGCAAATCCAATTGATAAACGAATGTGTATACCACAAACATGTAAATGAATATTTTATTAAAATATTTCAATGAATTTTTATAATATATATATTTAGTAAAAGGAATTAAAATTCGTCCTGATCCATTACCATTTCGTAATGATAAACGTCGAGATTTTTGTTCTCGTTATGATGGTTATGGAGATTTTTGTAGTGGTAAATACAGAATTATTTAATTTTTTTTGTGAAAAATTAAAATTTTTTTTTTGTTTTTGTTAATTTTAAAGATACAAATGTTGATAAAAACTTAGCACCTGTTCCATTAATAAATAAAACATTAGAAGATAATCCAATTTATTCAACACCAATTCTTATTATTGCTGGTTTGTTAAATTTAATTTTATATAAAATTTTTATGTAAAAAAAATTTTTAGGAATTTCTCATAATTCACTTCGTATGTGTCTGGAAACATTATTAATGCAACCAGGAATTCTTGTCGAAAATGTTATTGTAAATATATATGAATTTATTTTAAAAAAAAAAATTTTTATTTGGTTTTTTTTAAGGTTGCTGTTGATGAGAAATTTTCTGAATCACTTGCATTAATTGATCTATTTAGTTTTCGTGGAGAAAAAACATCAAGTAGTTCAACATATATGGGTAATTATTAAATTCGATTAAATAAATATTCTAATTAAATTGATCTATTACAGAACATTATGAAAAATCATTAAGTAAAGTTTGGGAACTTTATCCAAATAAAGTAACAAAAAACGAATAATTTTTTTTCTAAATTTGATTTAATTGTAATTAGGATAAAGTGATTGTTATTGAAGAAGATTTAATTTTATCACCTGATTTTCTTTATACACTTGCATTATTAAGTGAAACATTTCGAAAAGATGGAACAATTGGAACAATACAAATGTGGAATCCTAATTGTAAAAAGAATATTTTTTTTTCAATATGTATTTTTTTTTTGTTAGCTTATGATATTGTTAATGGTTCAATTGAATTAATTTATCGTACTGATAATTTCTATGGTTTAGGATATTTATTAAAACGTTCATTTTATGACAAAAATATGAAAAATTCATTTAAAGAATGTTGTGCAAAACGGTAAACATTTTTTTTTCTTTTAAATGAAAGTTTTTTTCTCCTTTTATAGAGTTTGGGAAAAATGGACATTTTCAGATTCATCATCATCATTTCTTATACCAGACATTTCGCGTATATTTCGAAGACCTATTGATGGAAATCGAGTTAATACAAAATATTTAGAAAAACTTTTTAATCGAAAACGAAAAACAAGTTTGTAAGTTTTATTTTAATTAATTCGCATTATTGTTTCAAAAGATTAACACAGACAATTTCTTTTACATATTTCAAAAATATTATTATAAAGCATTTTCAATATGGCTGGATACGAACATATTTTAATCAAAAATAATTTAAAGATGTATTTTAGTTCGTTCAATCAAACGATTAGAAAATATACTAGTATTATAAAGATTTGTACTTTTATAATAGCTTTTATTGGTGATAGAATATGAAAAATTTCCTTTAAGTCACAATATGATTGTCTGACGTTTTTCAAAGTAAATTTGATGTATTCCCTTCATCTTAACTTTGCTCAAATTTTGACATTTAAATACTGTTATATACTCAATTGTTTTAATCTTTGATTTTCTCACTATGAGAGCGGAATGTATTAGCAGTACTTTGATTTTTGATATATTTACTAACAATCTTTTCCAACGTGCTCTTAATATGTCTTTAAAGTTCTAAAAAAATAATATAGGACGGATTATAAAGTTACTATTCACTACATCAAGTCAATCATTTAGTTTTTCAAATGATTTTATTTATTTTATTGTAGAAATCCATTTCCTGCATTAGCAAATATTGATACACTTCGTAAAGATAAATATGAAGCATTTTTAATCAAATCAATCAGTTCAGCAACATTGCTTAAATCATTAAATAAATGTGATACAATCAATATCGATATGTATAATTTAATTAAAAATCAAAATACGTATGAAATTTAATTTTTTTCGAATGTTAATTTATTTTACAAAAAAAATGAATTATTGTTTTTTCTTATAGCTCTGATACATTCAAATTTATTTATGAACAAGAATCAAATGATGATGTTAATTCACTTACACCAATTTTACCTTGTTTTGGTCTATTTTCATTAGAACCACTTGGTCTTTATCAAGGCATTCTTCGTTTTACTTCAAATAAATATAATTTCTATCTTATTGGATCCAAATCTCCTTTATATAAAAGTATTTCAATTGCTGCTTAAGATATGTGTACTCTTATTTATGAATCTCTTTTCATTTTCTGCTGATTAATTATAAGTTGAACTCACTTTGAACAAGATTATCTAATGTTCTAGTCTATTTATTAACATTTTAATAAACTGAAAAATAGGCCAAAATGAATATATACATACATTGTATTACATTCCATATGGAATTTTTTGTTTTAATTTTAATGTTTAACTGATGATGGTAGAAACTTTAAATTTTGCCTGTATGTCTTTGCTATTATTTTAAAATCATATTTATTTTACACATTCGTTTTTTGTTATTTCGTTGTC
>JAJEKB010021085.1:0-78111 GCA_022393335.1 Macrotrachela quadricornifera
AAAAAAAAATAAGCAAAATAAAAATCACTTCTGCCTTTGTTGATGATATATATATATATTCCTTTATATTGATATATTCAATAATTTGAAAACAATATAAAATGATTCTCAATCTCTGTCTGTTTTTTGCAGTGTGAATCACTTTGAAAAAAAACAGCAGATCGCCCATGGTTTTGTTTCATTATAGATCATTGAAATATTACAAAGAGTATGGTAGAAATAAGGATGAAAAGTCAATTATACTTCATCATCAAAATGTATACTAGGTGAAAGTAATCATTTGAAACATGAGTGAGTTTTTGATTGTTCATCAAAAGTGATGACAACGATTGTTAATAGTAACGAGTGAGGGGAAAAGCAGAACAAGGAAATTGAGAATCAGTCGAGATTAATATAGATGTAAGTGGAGTTGTTGATAAATAATATTCTTCGTTTATTATTTTTAGACTTTGTTGTGAAGTATCAAAAGAAATTTCAGTAAAAAGCTATTTTGTATCTTCAGATTCATGTGTTATTTTACATGTTATCATTAACAATATTTTATCAATAATTGATAAAATAAAAATAATCCAAGCTATTATAGTTAAATAACCAGTTGGATATCAATGCTTGATAGAAATCGATCAATATCTAATCTTGTATTGTGCGATAATTTATTAATTACACTTAACTTATAATCTGTTTTCATAGATAGCTACTAAATGTTCAATTAATTCATATTCTAAATTATTTAATATAATTATTAAATTAATTATAATAAATAATTAATGTTGATAATAATAATGATAATACACCAAAACATTTAACTTTTAAATCATGTTGTTGAGTTTTGAATAATGGAAATGAAGCAAAAGAGAAGCTAGTAAAAAATAAAAAATTTATTGCAAATATTCCAAGTATATAACAAGTGTTTATATGTGAAAGGTAATGTCAATCACATGACAATGTTGATTTTGTATTAAAACGTGAATTTGATGATGTATCAAATGTTGCAAGAAAATAATTTCTATTAATATCAGTTTTTTTCACTTGCCTTTGAATAAAAACGATGATATTATAAACTATGACTTTCATTATATTGTTCATCTTGATAAGATAGTAAAAAAATTTTTGTACATTTTTTTGTCTTGTTTATTTAGTATAATATTGAAATTTTCTTTTCATTCATTTGGAAATTTTGATGATTTATTTAAAACATATTCATATTGTAGAAATAAACCATAAGAATGATAAATAAAACGATGAACAAAATTGTAATAAACTAAAACTTCAGTACATTAAGAGCATTGACATATGATGGCTATTTGGAAATATTTCTTTCCAATATGGTACAAAAAAGCCACACAACTCAGTACAGTTGTAATCATTATAAGAAAAAAACTGAGAATAATGCTAAATGCTAATTGTCCATCGAATAAATTAATTTTTTTATGAACTAAATCTTTGTTTTCTTTTTTTTTGTTCGAAAGAAACATGAAACACTGAACTGCTACTTCTTCTATATTTTTCTAACATTTGTATTCGTCGTATTACAACATAAATCTTTATGACAAGTATCTTGTTGCAATGTTAATGAAAACAATCTGCATAAAAAAAGATATTTAATATATGATCATGTCAATTTTTTTTTCCTATTAGATGAAAAAATTTCTTTTTCAATATTCGTCAACTTCTGAAATATAAACTATTTATAATTCATTTATCGGTATTTGACAAATCTCAAATCGAAGTAATAGTTGCAATTCATGGAAGTCAATAACATAATAAGACATTTTTGTTTTTATGTGAACTATTATTGCTCTATTGTCAAAAAAAAGTTTGTAGATAAATGAAATATTTATTTCAACATAACAGATAAAAAAACAGCTATGAAATCAAGTGAATTATGACACAAAGAATACGATTAACATCATATACACACGCGCACACACACACCGACATAATTTTAATTGAGCACCTAAAACAAATAACCGTTTTCTTTAGTACCACTGATTAACATTTTATCTTACCTAAATCGACGTTTTTCAACAAATAAAAATAATAGCAGCCATGAACAAAAGAAAATTATTTATATTTTAGCATCACCGCTATTAACATACCAAAAAAAAGATCAACAGCATCGATAGATAAATAGTTTTTTGAATGTGAGCATCTAAAAAAAATAAATAACTATTTTCATTAGTATCATTTAATGATATTCTACCATATCTAATCGACGTTTCTCAATATATACAAATAAAAAAAAAGATGAGCAGTTGTGAACAAATACAATTATTTAAAATATTTCATAATCATTGCCGTCAAAACAATACCACAAATTAAGCCACCAGCACCAAATACATATTTTTCAATATGAGCATCTAAAAATAAATAAGAATTTCTACTGTTATGACTTAATGATCTTATACCTTTTTTATTAACTGATGTACTTGTTTCCGAATGATCAAATGGTAGTATATTTGTTTGATGATGATGAAGTGATGATATAGCTGTTGGTGATTGGTCAAGTACTGGTGTATTTGTTTGTGATAGCTCAAGTGGATTAGAAAAACAATGACGCTACAATATACGTTAGTTATGTTTATTATATACAAACAGAAAGAAAAATTCATTCGATATTTTTTTTTCATTCTGCATGTCATCTATGAGATGATATGTGGCATTAAAAGAGTTAAATTCATTCTAAATTATAATTTAGTAGATGATGGATAAAAATTTTTCTCGAAAAATGTATTTTTTTTTCAAATTAATTTTTACAAAAATTTTTATACATTTTGTTTATGTATCTAATATTTCGTAAATAAAATTTCGTAATAATTTTTCTTGATTTATTTAACTGAAATTAATTCTGTTTATTTTTAATGTTAAATTGAAATAATTTTATTTATCAATCTGTATCAAAGGTTTTGTATTCACTTACATATACCAAAATTTCGTCATCTTCTGAATCAGTGGACCAATTCATTCTTTTTTTATTTTAACAAACAACTACAAGCACGGCACTAATTACCATACAGTATTTATAGGGGCAGCTATTTTCGTTCTCTTCTTTTCGTCATATACGATTTGGACGAAATATTGTCACAATTACATTTCTTCTTTGTTCACTCATTCATCGCTTGAATGAACAAAAAGAGAGATACATATCTATATCCTAGATATCATCGAATCATCTCGGAAAATATAAAGAGAGAGTGATTGTATTCAATCACTTCTTTTACGTGACGGACGAGATCATTAGTTTGCTTTAATAAAAATAGAAATCTATTGTTGATTATGAAAATGAAGACTATTTAAGATATTCACAAAAATTCTATCATAAAAATAATATTTAATAATTAACATCTTTTTTTAAAATTTTAAGTGTAATTCTAAAGGCAATCAAAAAGTAGCTGTCAAAGATTTAATTATTAGATTTGGTGGAAGTAACGAGAACATTGTTGAAGATCATTATGGTTTTAATTGTGTTAAAAGGAAGAAAAAAAAATAAGAAAAAGAATATTTATGTTAGTGGTTTTTCTCTAAGCTGTATACAAGCAATTTTATTCACTAGTTAAGGGTGATATTTCCATAGGATGTATGGCATTTGGTCTTGCTGCCGATGGTAGTATGGTTGAATATGGATAACTTTCAGGAGATCTTTAAGGATTTAAACCATTAATACGTGTATGGCAACGGAAAAAAAGTCAAACCACGAACATCTCCATTTGTCATTTGCTCAATTTGCTAAAGTTGTGCTTATTCTTTATTTCTTTCATTCAACTTTCGTTTCACAGGACATACATTTACCGATGTTGAGGAAAAATATTATTTTTTTTTGGTGCTTTAATTAATGATAGTAAAAGTCCAGTGCAAAACGCGCATCAGTAAAAATATAAAATCAAAAATATATGTTTATATAAATATAAATTTTAAATATTTAAATGGTTTGTATACGCTTGGATATAAAGATAATAATTACTCATGGGAACAAATTATTATTTGCGGTGTACAATCAATTAAATATGAATCTTATTCATGGGTTTCATATCATGAACAAATTGAAAATTTTCAGGACGGAATTTCAGAACAAATCATCGTTGTAAATCCAATTTAAATTTCTAACTCATTTATTAGACATACACATTCAACGATTTTGTAATTAAAAAACGAACAGTAGTAGAAATGTTTTTATATGTTGTAAATACTGACACTATCGACTTACCAATAATTGAGCTAACGAAGTTTTAATTCAATATTGAGAGATCTTTGCACAAAAACATGAGCGAATATTGATTTATAAAAACTCAAAAGTTTTTTGACGAAAATCCACAGTTGGTTTTTGTCATAAATTGAAAGTTATTCTGATCAGTTGTATATATTGTTAGAATACGTTTACATAAACAAGACAAAACAACAATATTGCAAAAAAAATTGTATGTGACTAGGCGACACTATGAAAAAGATAAATTAACATTATTTTTACAAAAAAAAACGAGTAGCACTCATTATTGCTGCTCAGTCAATGATTAATTATCAAACCAACGATGATGTCTAAATTCAATATTATTTCCATTTAGGAATGCACCAGTTCCAGTCATGGCCGGTGGACTGGCACCAATCATAACAGGATGTACCCAGCCTTATTTCTACCTGACTGATATCCGACTCATTAATGAACTTGTTGGACACCCAGCATTCTTTTTCACCCAATCGGACTGGGCTGGTACATCTCTATTTCCATTTGATACCCTTGATGTTGCAATACCTGTTGTAACAAGTGTATAATAATCATGTTCTGACGATGATGCATGATCATCATTAATATTAAATAATGATGAAAATGAATTTGTTCGTATTAATCCTGATGGTGGTGGACAACATGATGTACGAACAGGTTCACCAAGAAATTCATTTGAATCAGTATATGGAGAATCAAAAGAGTATTAATTCATTTGATGGTGAATGTGCTGTTGTTGTTCGTGATATAACATCAAAGTAGACACCACTATTATTATGAATATGTAATAAAGAATCATCTGACTCCCATTCAGATAATTCTATTTATATAAGAGCCAGTTCATCTAAGCCACTACCGAAATACACTTAACATGTCCAATTGAGATCATCCAATTTTAATCATTGTAGGATATGTTGTAGAGGGGAGAATTCTGGGCATTTTGGCGCAAATCGCTTCAAAAAATATTGAATTCTCGATATTTTATAAGCGTTTTACAGAATATCCTATATACGACAAAATTAACCAACGGGAGTCCAAATAGGAAAATATCTCGAGAACAGCTAGACCGATTGAAGTGAAATTTTGTTCAGACATATATCTAGATAAGACCCACTCACCATAAAAGTTTTGTTCCAAAACTCGGGCCCGTTGGGTTTTATGACTAGTTCGACATGTTGATTTTGCGAATGAATTTTCTCCCAAGATATGCACCAGTTTGGGAGTTGCTCTTTAAAAGTTGATAGCACTACCTCGGGGCTACAAGTTCATGAAAAGATCAGCGTGAGATTCTTACAAATGGCTTGTAACAAAGATTATTTTTGGAAAATACCTATAGGATCACTAGATCACATATGAAGTTTTTGCATTCGATTCTTGCTTTTATTCTCTTTTATGCAGCAGTCTTGAATAGTTTTTATCGTAGAATACAATGTTCATATTTATTTTCTTTAATTATAAATTCTCTTTATACAAATAAGATGTAAAACATCAATATCTGATGGAATAGCAAAGATATAAAATTATACCTTCATTCACATAAAATAATGATAATTGCTATTATTGGTATTTAAGATTTAATATATTTGAATATTGACTAAAAAATATTTTCAATTTAGTATTATTCCACATGTGTTCCATCCTCCCTTCTGATTCTCATAACATAGCATATGACTATCGATGAGGAAAATAAATTAAATCTTCCTCTATTAAAATACGATCTCAGACCAGGCACATTGAAATTGCATGGAATTTTGAAGATATATTTGGGTTTATTGTAAGAGATTATGATAAATTTTTCAGCCGAATACCACGACGTTTAAGAAAGATTTTTACCAAATATGGATCAAAAAGAACTCATGAAAGCTCCCAAAATTCTCTATACAAGCTCATTCTCTATATTTAAATTTTTTTGTTGGAAAGGCACATCAGAAAATATTGTCTTTGAACGCTCTTTATTTTAATTTTTACTTTTCTCGAGAAAAAAATGAGGTGGCATATTTAATTGCTCGAAAAACTCTCAAAAACTTGCGTCTTAGTTTTAAAATTGATTTTCCCTATACTAATAACAAGCCTTTTGCAAAATACAGACTCTCATAGGCACTCCAGCTTCACACGTTTCTTCAAACAAAAAACAATATTTGTCTCCATATAACGTTATGATAAAAGGTTGTCGGAGCGGTGTCATCAAAATGATGTTCCGTGGTGAAACGGAAAAGGTTTTTCGTTTTTTTCAAAAAAAAAGCCTGCTTTTCGAGAAGAGCATGATGAAAATCATCAAGAATTCTTGAGGAAATAAGACCTTAAGAAAAAATTAGTGTTGGTTAAGAGAGATCTAATGACGGGCTAACTTTTCGTATATTTATCTCGATTTCAATGTTTCTATCGATATGGACTTTTCTGAGGAGAGAAGCCTTAAGTATTTATTTTAACAATATATTCAAGTTTCAAGCAGTTATATTGTCCAGTACAACTCATTTAAGGAAAAGACGATACTCAATAAAGACGAGAAATAGATTTTTCACACCCGAATTCATGATAACAGTAAACAGCTCAGTCAATACTAGTGTAGGATGACTATAGGACAGTTCCACTCATTTGCTAAACTATGCATTCAAGGAAGAGTAACACATAAAAAACATTTAGAAAGATTAAGATCAGACAAATTGTAATAACGAAATGTATAGATACAAATCACAGGGCAATATTGAAAACGTCTGTAACATCGCAATGATAGACAAAAAAATTTAGCATATATAAGTTTGGTCCTACCTAATCACTAACAACTACATCCGTAATTGCTTCTTGTGACATCTTTAATAATGCAGTATTGCAGGTCTTAAATATCAATAATAGAAATTGCCGTTATTTTATGTGAATGAAGGTATAATTTTATATCTTTGCTATTCCATCAGATATTGATGTTTTACATCTTATTTGTATAAAGAGAATTTATAATTAAAGAAAATAAATATGAACATTGTATTCTACGATAAAAACTATTCAAGACTGCTGCATAAAAGAGAATAAAAGCAAGAATCGAATGCAAAAACTTCATATGTGACCTAGTGATTCTATAGGTATTTTCCAAAAATAATCTTTGTTACAAGCCATTTGTAAGAATCTCACGCTGATCTTTTCATGAACTTGTAGTCCCGAGATAGTGCTATCAACTTTTAAAGAGCAACTCCCAAACTGGTGCAAACCTTGGGAGAATATTCATTCGCAAAATCAACATGTTGAACTAGTCATAAAATCCAACGGGTCCGAGTTTTGGAACAAAACTTTTATGGTGAGTGGGTCTTACCTAGATATATGTTTGAACAAAATTTCACTTCAATCGGTCCAGCTGTTCTCGAGATATTTTCCTATTTGGATTCCCGTTGGTTAATTTTGTCGTATATAGGATATTCCGTAAAATGCTTATAAAATATCGAGAATTCAATATTTTTTGAAGCGATTTGCGCCAAAATGCCCAGAAATCTCCCTTCTACAACATATCCTACAATGATTAAAATTGGATGATCTCAATTGAGCATATTAAGTGTATTTCGGTAGTGGCTTAGATGAACTGACTCATATAGAAAAAGAAATACAATTTTGTATTTCTTTGATTTCTTACCATCATAAAATACAGCAGTATCACCTTCATTTGTAGTATCTTCTTCTTATTGTATACTTTGATTTTTACGAGTTTTAATACATGTTGTTTTTCCTTCTACTGTTCCATTACGTAGAAGATTTGGACATCGTCTGCCCGAATCTTTTTTTAATCGTTTTTCTTTGGCACGACGATTTTGAAACCTTAAGAATAAAAAATTTAGAAAAAAAATCTGTTAAATCTTTATTGATATATTCTTACTAAACTTGTACAACACGCATATATAAACCAATCTCTACTGTTAATGTTTCCCGTACATGTCTAGCTGGTTTTGGACTTGTATTATAAGTTTGTGTAAATATTTCAAGTTGTTTTTGTGTTATGACTGTTCATGGTCGATTACTTGTATCATCAAATTCTATAACAAACTTTTGACATGTTCTTAGTTTTTTTTTTTATATCCGCGCGATATTTGTTGCATATATTTATATTTTCGGACATTTCCTTCGAACAAATTTAGAAATTGAAAGATTTTTGAGAAATTCGATAGATGCTTTTTAGTAATTTATCAAATTGCTCTGTAAGTGACTTGTTTTATTTATATAATTAGAGAAATATTTTGATAAAGTTTGTTTGGAATACTTGATAAGTTTTAGAAATTTCTTCAAAATTACGGAAATTGGTAGTCAAAATGTATATTTTTATTACGAATAGTATCACATGATCTTTATAGAAATTATTGTACTTTTGAAAATTGATTTTTATTAGAAATTTGAACAGAACTCTTAGAGTTTGAAGACGTACTGATTTATTTTGACATATTTTTTTGCATCATACGTCATCTGGTCAAATCCAGATTATATTCTGTAGCTACCATTAATAACTAAGCGCTACTATCGTTTATATGAAAAACATCTTAATTAAAAACAATTAATTTGTAATCTTTTATTGATTTTTTTTATGATGAAAAAAATTCTTAATTTTTAAAAAGATGTTTTCCTCCTTTGAACCAATAATATTGTAACTCTAAAAACATCCACCATGGTGGGTTTGATGATGTTGATCATTTGCCCATAAAAATTATTACATCTCACTTTTTTATTTTATAGATATTTAGTAACATCCAGCATGCAGATCTTCGTTAAAGTAAATTAAATTTTAACTAAAAAAATGAATTATTTTTAGTTTATTTTAGACACTTACGGGTAAAACAATCACCCTCGAAGTACGTTTATTCGACTTTTTATGTTAATGACTAATAGTTTTCAAATTAATGTTTTTATTTTTTAGGTCGAACCATCGGATACCATCGAAAATGTCAAAGCTAAAATTCAAGATAAAGAAGGTATCCCGCCAGATCAACAACGTTTAATTTTTGCTGGCAAACAACTTGAAGGTAAATTAAATTTTAATTATAAAAAAAAAATTTGTTCATTATATTTTAATAATATTTTTAGACGGTCGTACTCTTTCTGATTATAATATTCAAAAAGAAAGTACACTTCATTTGGTTTTACGTAAGTAGAAATATATTTTATCTATATTATCAATAAAAAAAGAATTTCATTTATTTGAAAAGGTCTTCGTGGTGGTACAATTGAACCAACACTTCGTATGCTTGCACAAAAATACAATTGTGATAAAGTCATATGCCGAAAGTAAAAATTAAAAAATTTAAAAAATAAAAAGTATTTATTTTTATAATATTTAGATGTTATGCACGACTTCATCCACGTGCAGTTAATTGCCGTAAACGTAAATGCGGTCATACCAACAACTTACGCCCAAAAAAGAAACTAAAATAAACATTTATTTATTTATTTTTTTTTGTTTTTGCTCATGCAAAGAAAAGAAAAAAAAAGCACCATCTAATTGAATAACAGAAGAAGAATAAAAAAAAATAATTATATTTGAATGATTTTATATTTGAAATCAATGAAAGATCAGCAAAAATATCATCAATAATGTATTCTATGTAAGAAAGTTTCATCCTAATGTGCACATTAGATATAGTTAAATGATTAATTGTTTTATATACAAACCTAATTTATTCGCTAGCTTTGTAATTTATTAAAAGACGTTTTTATATTGCATAAATCTGGTAAGAACTTCTTGATTAATTGTGTTCCGCTCTCTCGAGAGAGATATAATTGACAATGTATGTGAATAATCAAAATAATACTAAAAAACATTTTTTTTTAAATATCCTATTTCAGATTTTATAATATGAAACTGAGATTATTCAAGCATTTTTAAATGCGTATGTATAGTAGTATCAAATAGATTTGATAAATTATAAAGGATAGATTATAACCTGACTAAAAATAAATATAGAATACTTTTTTAAAAAATGGTTGTAGCAAAAATAATTGATCCAATAGACTACTAATCTTTCATTCTTATTTAATAACATGAGTAATACTTTCGAAATATATCCTTCAATTTTTCATTGCTATATTAAAAAATAATCAACAATAATTTCTCATGTCTTTTACTAACATAGAAATGATTGTTTACAAATACTATATGACGTTATATTTCTGTACACATATACTTTGAAATTATTTTATTTATACAAGAATTAAAATAAGCACAATTGACTATCGCAGTTCGATTTATTGTGTAAATGTAAAATAAAAAAAAGAAAACATCGATAATTTTTAAACGTTCATTATGTATCAACAACTTTCTCCGTTATACCTTCTCCAATAACAATATATATATAAGTTTGAACACGATCAAATGTATTTAAATATTCTACTAAATCAAATTGATTACCAATTAATTGTGGTTGAGATAATTTTGAATCTAAATTAAAAAATTCTTCATTTATATTTTTTATAGTTAACCAATGTCGACCAGGTTTTGTAAATGAACGTATTAATGGTAAACGATCAAAAAATGGTCGTTCAAGTGAAATATTTAATAATAAACCAAAACAATCTTTAAAATTAAATTCATGAAATGATTCATTTATATCAATAGCACGTAATGTATAACCTTGACGATTTAATGCATCAAGTATAATTGTTAAATCATAATTACCTGTAAATACGGATGAATATTCATTCCAACACCATGATTTATCATATTCATGTACAATTGAATCAAGCATTTGTTTACTAAAAAGTTTTTTTTGAAAAAGATTATTTAATGAATGTAATGCACATAATTGTAATTTTTGTTTTTCATGATATAATTTTGGTTTTTCTTCGTTCATTTTCGATATATCAAAAAAAAATTATACTATTAAAATAATATTTAAAAAATCCACATTATCTAAAAAAAAATAGATATGTAAAATCGGTTTTTTTTTATATTTCTAGATATATGATTATTAAAAACACTACTTATTATATTTATGCAATATAACTTAGGATTTTACATAAGATTCAAAGAATTTTATCGTATCTAAAGGTGAAACTCATTTCTCTTTATCATAACATTGAGACATCAGTTGATTATGTAGATTTTAAATCTATATCCACGATTGAAACTTTTCATTGGTTTCATTTCTATTCTCTTCACTATTATAGTTAAAAATTCAATATTTGAACAATATTTCACAGAATTATTTTCTAATGATTTATTGTTGCTTGTTTTCACTTCTAGTATGAGTCATGAAATATAAAATTAATCAAAAACAGTATAAATGTCAAATAATAATAAACATACTTTATCTTATATTTTACAATCATAGTTTTATCAATAGAAATCTAAATCAGAAAACTTTAACGAATGTTTTTTTTTTTTAAAAAGTAAAATAAAAATAACTATGATATATTTATGAATCATAATAAACTTAGTATGAATTCATTCATAGTAATATTATTATTAAAATGTCAAAATGAATCTCATCGTCGATATTTTTTTTTATGTGAGATTCATAAAATATTAAATCTAACGAATCAAAATCTTCTATTTTTTATTGATCAATGACTACCGTCATCTATCTTGATTCCTTTGGTTGCATTTTTCTGTTATTTCTTTCCATTTTTTTATGGCTCAAGGATCTGTTCAAGGAGAAGAAAAAAAACTGAATCTTTTTACTTCATATTTATCTTTTTTTTTCCTTTCCCTAACCAGACAATTTTACATGTAGCCGACAAAATTATGACTTTAGTTTTTTTTTGTTCTATTTTATTCTCATGTCAAAATACCTTTTCTTATCATTTTATCCCTCTTTTCTTCAATAATATACCAAAACTTGATAATAGTTGTTTTTTAAAGTATTCTAAACGGTATAGATTAATAAAAAAAAAACTTGATTTAAGTTATAGAAATTGTGAGTAATAAAATAAACTATTTTTTTTCTTTTTTAACGACTAGCAAATATTTTTGTTCAAGGATTTGCTCTTTGTATTTGTGCTCTTCCTTTAAATATGATATCCTTATTTTAATCGGTCTTTTAATATATAAGTAGACATATTCGTACAGTATAAATCAAAATAATTATTCAAAATTTTGTGAATAGAACACAGTTGTTACATTGTTAGTCAGAAATATTCGATATATATTTTTTTTCTTCATGATAAAATCGATAGTAATGACATTTGCATAAGTTTTTTGTTACTTGATATATAAAGAAAAATTTATCGTACATCTAATGTAAGTTATTTTTATTATTTTTATACAAAAAAACAAAACATTTCTTTAACACATATATAGATCATATACTTAAGATATTTTTATATTTTTGTCATTATAATAAAATGGGCATTTGTCGACAGATTCGTTTAGTTTTATGGAAAAATTTTACTATTCGACGTCGACGATGGGTTTGTTGAAAAATTTGATAAAAAAAAAGTTATAATCTTTGTTTTATTTTATTTAGCCTCGAGTTATATTTGAATTAATATGGCCACTATGTCTATTTCTTATTCTTATGTGGGTACGAACAAGAAATTTAACTTTTTATTATGATGCTTGTAAGATAAATTTTATAATAAAAAAAAAAAGTTTTCTTAATAAATTTATTTAGGTCATAATGATCCAAAATATCTTGGATCAACAGGATTTTTACCTGCATTACAAACTTATATTTGTCGTTGGAATAATACATGTCATAATCAATCAAGAACAACAGATGAATTTCATCGAGAATCATTGTTTGTATTTTTTTTTTCTTTCAAAATATAGTTTATATATTTTTTCTATTTTATTGAAAAGAGTATGGAAACAAATTTTAAATTTAACTGAAAGTCTTTCAATTATTTTAAGTGATGATGATGCATCTAATGAATTAAATAGTATGTTTTCTCAATTAGATTTATTTAAAAACTATCAGAATATTTGGAATGGTAAGAGTATATATCTAAATAATGTTAAATATTGATTTATTTAAAATAAAAAAAATAAAAAGGTTCTATTTGGACAAATAAAAGTATCAATGATTTTAATATATCAATACCGACAGTAATATTAACATTTCCCACTATAAATCTTGTTAATTTATCGAATCTTCATCAACCATGGTTTATGAATACGACTAAAAATTCTTCATCAAATTTAAGTATTCTTATGGAAATATATTTGCAATTTATCAGAAGAAATATATCTTATGTAAATTTAAAAATAAAAATAAATAGATTATTGCATCAAAATTTTTATTTCTTTTAGACTTATCAACCAGAAATAAATATTAAAGAATCATTTTGTAATAATGGAGAATTTAACAGAACATTTTTCATTAATCAATTACAATTTATTGAAACAAAAGATTTTTTATGTAATAATTTATCAGCAAGTGATTTAAAATTATTTTTAATTAATGTCCAAACACACCTTGATGAAATGCTTGTTGTAAAAAAAAAAAAAAAAACTCAAATATTAGATTCTCATTAATTTATTTTATTCTATTTGTATTTAGATTAGTTTAGCATCGAATATTACTACACTTATTAACGATGGATGGCAGGTTAATTATTCTTAATCATTGAGTTATTTATGTAAACAGAAACTGAACTTTTTAGATTGTGGCAACGATGACAAAACTTCGTGCTCGGTTACAAGTACTTAATGTTACCTTTCCATTTGATGGAACTAATAACAGTATTAGGTAATGTTTTTATAATGATTCAAAGTTAGTTTTATGTTGTAATAGATGATGTTTTAGATACGAGAAAAATGAATTCTTTTTTTCGTAGTTAAAGTAGAAAAGAGGTAAAGAATTAATAGCCAGGAATAAAATGCTGTTTAGCTTGATATTTTCGAGATAATTATCCTCATAAATCTGACGTATCTTTGGCTTTTAATATATAAGTACAAAATGTGGTTGTTATTCATTGTAATACATTCTATTCTTTTGAGTTTCTATTAGAAACATCGTTCGAATGTCTTTGAGATGTATCAAATGGCTGTTTAGAAAGTCTTCGCAAACATAATTCGAAAATTTGTGGAGGAATGAGAGCCTCAGGCGACCTCTTTCAACATGATTCATGCTGCCTTCAATAAAAGCATAGAAACAGTTCTTCTACAGCATTTTTACTTATAGATTTTCGTAGAGTTATATCGATTACTGCTTAAAATTTTCGTCTCTATGATATATAGTCATTGTATTTCTAAATATACTTAAGTTAACCTTGTGAAATGGATATTTCATAGATATAAAATTATTATTTGTAGAGTATTGATAAAATACGTCTTGGACTCACTTTGAGTGCCATTTTAGAAAAAAATATCATGAAAAAAAATATAAAGACTGTTTAGAATGATCCATTTTGACGTACTCAAGACTAAGAGCTCACAAAAGTTAATTCTTGAAAACGTTTCACCACAGCCGTAGTTTCTCATTTGTGATCATGAATATAAATATTTTTTTAAAATTTTACAACTTAATTTTAAATGTAAAGTTTATTCAAATTTAAATTAATATTGAACATCTTAATGAATATAAATTTTTTCAATTTTTCCCTTATTTGGTCAAGATAAACTACATGTAACTGGTGCTTCATATACGAAATCACCATTGCTAATCGTCTCATGTTTGTCTCTACGAAAGATATTCCTATCGATGCATGACGCCACAAGATCATATTCTCCTTTTCTAAATTGTTCATATTCGTTGAACATTGATGATCAATGAGCAGTTATGAGTATTCAAATACTTATAATTACTTCTACTCATTGAACATTGATAATCAAGATTGATGATCATCAATTTTCACCATCTATTAGTATTTATAAATCATATCTGAGATGTCCGAGTACCGCTTAATCGGTCGCTGGATTCATTGTGGTAAAACTTGTACGGAACCTGATTGTTCGCAAGACTTTAAGACTGTATATGTAGCTTATCTTGACCCTCTTATTTACTGCAATTCGTAGAGTTCGCTAAGTTACAGAAAGAGTGCATTTATTGTTAGCGCTTTTAATTAGTTTTTTGTTTAAAATTCGGCTAACATATTCTATATCATTGACAACATGGAATCTAATATCGAATAGACAATAATTAACCAATCGAGGTGCCTCGACATCTATTCGCAATAGACAACGATATCGAGAGTGTGGTTCATTCCGATTTTGTGAACGTTCACCATGCTATTATGAATCATACCAAACTTGTATTCTCGCTAAAACTGATACATATTAGTATCAAATTATAAACTGCAATCGAAAGAATTTTTTTGGTAGGATAAATAACTATTGAATCGTTGAAATAAATCGAGATAAAACTTATTTAAGACTTCTTCATCACTTTTAAGATGTTACTTCTTCCATATGTTCCTACATTAATAATCCTTGCTCGTACAATTATAGTATTATTACTTGAATCATAGATAATCATTTCATTCACTTAAAATCGTCCCAAAATATTAAACTCTCTCTTTCATAGACATAAAATACGTCAGTTTATCTCTACATTTACGACAACCCCCATAAATTATAGAAACGTTCTGTAATTAAAAGATTATTGTGATCAGTAACTTACGTCGAACGTTATTTTTCCAAATGTACTAAATATATAAAAATTTTAATATTCAATTGATATGAACAGAACGGATATCGAAAAATGAAGACATTAGCCTTGTGATAAGCCTATCTTTTTAGAAGCTTAGCAATATCAACTCCTATTCTTTTTTTTTATTAGCTTCAAAATCTGGATTTTTCTCATATTTAAATTTTAGTTTAACTTCATTATGTGGTGGTCGTAATGATCTTTCACGTTATTTTAATCAAAATAAATCTACCAGCACTAAAAATGAATATGCTCGAACATCAGAAACACGTTCATCTGACGATGAATCATTATTCGATATTGATTGGAATCGTTTAGCAAAAGATCTACTTTTATATGGTGAATCTCAACAGTGTCAACAATCTTATATAGTCAGTTCTGGTCGTATAAAACAAGTCATAATGGTTAATCGTACATGTCGTTGTGCTATATTTGATCAAGTGATGAATTCAAATAATATATTAAAACCATTTGCAAGACTTTTACGTCCTATTTTATATGGAAAAATTTATTATCATCCTTCAAATATTCATTATGATAATATAATAAAAAAAGTTAATCAAATATTTGAATCATTAGATGAACTTGTTCGATTATTTCGTCAAATAGATAGAACAATTCAACCAGGATATGAAATAATGAAAGTATTTTGTAATGTACTTCCTATTCCATTATCTTATTGTAAACAATTAATAACATATGAAACATCATTAAATTTATTTACTATATTAACAGAATTTATTGCTTGTTCAGAACGTAATCGTTTTATCGCAATGAATAGTGAATTAGATATGGTACGTGAAGGACAAAATAAAACTGTAACAAATAATTTTTTGGCTGCTATTGAATTTATGGATAATATAGAAAATAATGATAGTTTACCAAAACATATTCGATTTAAAATAAGAATGGCACTTGATTTTGTTGATAATACATTTCGAGCTGAAGATCGGTTAGTTAGAAAATAAAACTAAAAATTTTATTTATTTTTAATATAGATATTTTACCTATGCACCTCGTGTTAGTGCACCAATATCAACAAAATATCATTCATATACATTTATTTATTTACAAAATGCTCTTGAACGTGCTATTATTAGTGCACATACAGGACAAGATATACCATATGGAATACAAACTCAACAAATGCCTTATCCATGTTGGTTAAATGATAAGTATGTTATTAAATATTTATTTTGTATTAATAAAAATATTATTTAAAATTAAGATTTGTCAATTCAATAAGTCGAATGTTACCATTATTTATGGTATTAAGTTGGATATTTACAGTATCGATGAATGTTAAAGATATTGTTCATGAAAAAGAAAAGTAAGAAAAAAAAATAAATGAAGAATAATAATGAATTATTTTGTTTTTAGACGATTAAAAGAAATAATGAGAATTATGGGTTTAAAGGATTCTGTTCATTGGTTTACATGGTTTATTTTATGCATAACTGTGATGATATTAACCGCATTTTTACTTGTGATACTTTTGAAGGTATAAATATATAGATAAATTGTCCCATATACGTTAATCTCTCGTACTTTTATTTATAGTTTGGAAAAATAACACAATTTTCAAATTTTTTAATATTAATTCTATTTTTTATTGCTTATACATTTGCTACAATCACTCAATGTTTTCTATTAAGTGTCTTTTTCAATCGAGCTAATTTAGCTGCTTGTGGTATTTATCTAAAACAAAAATTTTAGAAAAAAAGAAAATTATCGAAAATATATATTTTTTTAGGAGCTGGAATTCTATATTTTCTTCTTTATTTACCATATACTATTTTAATTAATTATGATACTCAAACAAAAACATGGCAAAAAATAATTGCAGTAAAATTTGACAAATTCCTAGAAGAAAAAAAAATAGTAAATATTTCTTTTTAAGAGTCTTTCATCAACTGTTGCTTTTGGAATTGGTTGTGATTATATCGCTCGTTTTGAAGGTATGGCTAAAGGTATTCAATGGTATAATATAAATAAAGGTGCAAGACCTAATGATAATTTTACATTTCTTAATTGTATTATAATGATGTTAATCGATTCAGTAATTTATATGTTATTAACTATTTATATTGAAAATGTATTTCCTGGTAAGAAAAAAAAAAACAAAAACGAAATTGAATTGAAATATTTTATTGAATATTTAGGTGAATATGGAATACCACAAGTATGGTATTATCCATTTACAAAAACTTATTGGTTTGGTTATGATGCTAAAAAAATTCATGAACGTACAGAAGAAATGAAACATAAATATAATCAAAATCAAAATCAAAATGGTTAATTTATTTAATTTTTTAAATAACATTTTGTTTTCATTTTTTTCTTTTAGAAAATATTTTAAATGAAAATAATCAAGATGAAATTGGTGTTGATATTGAAAATTTATCAAAATATTATGGAAATAAAATGGCATTAAAAAATTTATCAGTTAAATTTTATCGTAATATGATAACAGCATTTCTTGGAAGAAATGGAGCAGGAAAAAGTACAACATGGTCAATATTAACTGGTTTAATACCACCATCAAGTGGTACAGCATATATTGATGGTTATAATATATTAACAGATATAAAAATTGTACGAAAAAAACTTGGTTTTGCTCCACAATATAATATTTTATTTGATTTATTAACAGTTAAAGAACATTTAGAATTTTTTTCTGAGTAAGATTATTTATAAAATTAAAATTCAAACCAAAAAAAAATTATTTATTTATTTATTAGATTAAAAGATGCACCAAAAGAATTAATTACATGTGAAACAGAGAAAATGTTAAATGATTTAGGATTAGAAAAAAAATCAAAAAATTATTCAACAGAATTATCTGGTGGAATGAAAAGAAAACTTTCTATTGCTATTGCTTTTATTGGAAATTCAACAACAGTTATTTTAGATGAACCAACAGCAGGTATAGAGAATTATTTGAAAATTTTACAGATAAAATATTGCGCGAATAGAATCTAGCAGGAAAAAGAAAGTGAATTTAAAATTCTTTTTCTAATAGGTGTTGATCCATATGCTCGACGAGCAATATGGGATCTTATATTAAAATATAAACCAGGACGAACAATTGTTTTATCTACACATCATCTTGATGAAGCAGATTTACTTAGTGATCGTTTAGCAATAATTTCTTCTGGTGAATTACAATGTGTGGGTACAACAATGTATTTAAAACGAAAATATGGTGAAGGTTATAATTTAATTATTGAATTAATACCACCAATTGATGAAAATAATCTTAAATTTGAACATGAACAAACATCTCTTAATCCATTAGTTAATAAAAATTCTTCATTAGATTCTTTACGTTTTGTTAAATTAACTGAATTTCTTCGAAAATTTATGTTTGATATTCATATTAAAGAACAACATGGTAATCAAATAACTTATATTATATTAGATGATATTGAACATACAAAAATATTTCCTATAATGCTTGCTGAACTTGAAGAAAATAAAACAAAATATCAAATAAAAAATTATGGTTTATCAAATAGTAGTCTTGAACAAGTATTTCTTCGTGTTGCTGATGAAATAAAACGACCAGAAGATTATGAACGTTTATCATATTGGAAAATAATTCAAAAACGTATTAAAAAATTACTTCAAATAAAAGAAGAAAAAATAAATAAAACAAATGAAAATGAAAATAAAGATGATGAAATAGAATTAAGTACAGGATTAAGTGGTATGATCAATAAAAAATTTTATATTAATATTAAATCACTATATTTTACTATAAATTTTTAGATGAATGGAGTCCTTATACTTCTGAACGATATATAGGTATACATCGTATAGGTATACAAATACGTGGTTTAATTACAAAACGTTTTCATCGAACAAAACGTAATATAAAAGGATTAATTGCTGAAATTCTTCTTCCTATTATATTTATTATACTTGCTATGCTTGTTACAAAATTAGCACCAAATGAAACTGAACCACCAATGCTTATTCTTCATCCATGGCATTGGGGTAAACCAAATTATATATTTCAATCATTACCTATTAATAATAATTTAAATATATCAAAAACAATTCAACAAACATTTACTAAATCACCATCATTAGGTACACGTTGTATAAAATCAACAATGTTTAATAAAAAACTTTATCCATGTAATAAAAATAATATTAATCATATTAATGTTTCAACAAATTTAGAAATAATAAATGCATTAAATAATGTTAATTATAATCGAACACGTATATCACCAGAATGTGATTGTTGGGAAAAAATGCAAACATGTCCAATAGGTAGTGGTGGTCCTTCAGCTAATTATGATATTATTGAAACACAAGATATTTTATATGATTTACAAGGTTTTAATATAACTGATTGGTCAGTTAAAACTGAATTTAATGAAGAATATTTAATGAAACGTTTTGGTGGATGGGAATTTTTATTACAATATATGTCAAATAATCTTAATCTTGTTAATGAAACATTAGTTAATCAAATAGCAAATATAATTAATCAAACAAATCAATCAGCATTTACAATTGATGCATCAAAAATTGTTTCACTTTTTCAAATTTATCCACCTCAAGTTTCGGTAAATATTTTGAATTGAAACAAAATAATTATTTTAATTTTCAATAAATATTTCTTTTAGGTTTGGTATAATAATAAAGGATGGGCATCAAGTGTAGCATTTTTAAATGTATTTAATAATGCTTTATTACGAAGTCTTATTATAGAAAATAATTCATCAATATCAATTGATGATTATGGTATAACAGCAATAAATCATCCATTACCACAAAGAGAAATTCAAATAGATAGTGATTTACAAAGTCGAGTTTTATTAGAATTATTTACAGCAATATGTATTATATTTGCATTAGCATTTATTCCCGCTAGTTTTCTTGTTTTTTTGATTGATGAACGTGTAACAACATCTAAACATTTACAATTTGTTAGTGGTATCAAGGGTAAGAATAAAATATTTTATTATCAATTAATCAATATCATTAAATTTAATTGATTTATTCATATTTATTTTTTGTTTTTATTTATTTCTATTAGGTATAACTTATTGGTGTGGAAATTTTCTTTGGGATTTAACAAGTTATTGTATATCGATAACTTGTTGTATGATTATATTTCTTGCATTTAATATTGAATCATATGTATATAAAATGAATTTTCTTTGTCTTGTATTATTATTATTTTTATATGGTTTTGCAACAATACCATTAATATATCCAATAAATTATTTATTTCAATCTCCATCAACTGGTTTTGTATTTGTATCATGTCTTAATATATTTATTGGTTTAATAACAACAATATCAACATATACATTAGAAAATTTTGATGATGAAGAAGATCTTCGACGTATAAATAATATTTTAATGAAATTATTTCTTATATTTCCACATTATTGTCTTGGTCGTGGTCTATTTGATATGAGTAGAACACATGCAACTAATGTTCTTAGTCTTAAATATAGTTTGTTTTATTTTAAATTTTATTTAAATAAAAAATATTTATAAAAAATTTATATTTAGTTGATGGTTATGTTGCAGTATCACCATTTCGAATGGATATTGTTGGTAGAAATTTAGTAGCATTATTTTTTGAAGGGATTTTCTTTATTATATTGGTTATTCTTGTTCAATATCGATTTTTTATACCTCGAAGGTAAATACATATTTTAAATGAAATATGTATATATATATAACTGTTTTTTATTAATAGTATTTGTGCTCGTAAAACACAAATTTTAAAATCTTTAAATGAAGATGATGATGTTGCTGCTGAACGCGAAAGAATTTATTCTGATTCTACTAATAGAAGTAATGATATTTTACGAATGGTTGATTTAGTAAAAGTAAAAAATAAATAATAATAAATAAAACAAAAAAAAAGAATATTTTTTTATTTTATAGATTTATTGGAAATTTAATAAACATTTTACAGCTGTTAAACAAACATGTGTTGGTGTTAAACAAGGTGAATGTTTTGGTTTATTAGGCATAAATGGTTCAGGAAAAACAACAACATTTAAAATGCTTACTGGAGAAATTCCCATGACAGATGGAAATGCATATATTAATAATTATAGTGTACGTAAACAATTAGATAAAGTTCGACAAAATATAGGGTAAACAGATTTTTTGTTGTTTTTATTGTAATGTCTCTTTTTTTCCTTTAGTTATTGTCCACAATTTGATGCACTTGATTCGTTATTAACAGCAAGAGAACATTTATATTTTTATGCTCGATTATATGGAATTAAAGAAAAAAATATTTCATTTGTAAATTTTAACGAGTTTTTCTTTTCTCTCGAGAGATGAAGATGAATAATAATTATTATATCTTTTTAGATTGCTGATTGTTTATTGAAAAAACTTGGTCTAACACTTTGGGCTGATCGTCCAGTAAACCAATATTCAGGTGGAAATAAACGAAAATTATCAACAGCTATTTCACTTATTGGAAATCCATCAATTATATTTATGGATGTAAGATTTAAATATTATTCATTAGAATAATCTATTATTTTATATCATTTCGATTAAGTTTTAAATATAGCTATTCTATGTGCTTTATTGAAGGAGAATACTGTAGAAATGAAGAATAATATTATATAGTTAACAATAGAGAATAAAATCATTGTTAATGAAGAGATATAATCTTATCAATATGATGTTGAATTTGAATAAATAAAATATAATTATATTTAGGAACCAACAACAGGAATGGATGTACGTGCTAAACGATTTCTATGGAATTGTATATTAACATTAACTCGTCAAGATAAAAAATCAGTTATTGTAACATCACATTCTATGGAAGAATGTGAAACATTATGCAATCGTAAAAAAGAAAACACGATTTTTTTTCTTCTATTCATATGTAAAAATCATTTATATTTAGGACTTGTTATTATGGTTAATGGAGAATTTAAATGTCTGGGTAGTGTACAACATTTAAAAGAAAAGTAAATTAATAAAAGAAAACTTTGTTTTTTTGTAAAATTTTCTTTATATTTTAGATTTGGTGATGGTTGTACAATATTGATTCGTACAAATATTGATATTAATCGACAAATAGTTATAAATTATATTCAAGAATATATACCAGAAGCAATTATTAAAGAAGAACATAATAAAATGATACATTTTCATGTATCAACAAATGTATTATTATATAAAATCTTTAGTATATTAGAAAAAGCACGTGATGAATTGAAAGATTTTATTGAAGATTATACAGTTTCACAAGTAACACTGGATGATGTATTTGTAAATTTTGCTAAATTACAAGAAGAAAATCAAACTTCAGAAGATGAAAAAAAAAGTTCACAATTGTTTCTTAAACCTAATAAAATTTGTAAGTTTATTAAATAAATTTTTTAAATGTTTTTTTTTTCTTCTTTATTTCATTCAGGTTCAACATAATTTGGATGGAAATAATCTCTATTGTTTATCTTTATGTTAACATTAAATGTCTCGAATTTCTTTTTTTTTCTTTCGTTGTGAAATTTGTTAAAAAAAATAAACAATTATATTTTTATATGTTGTATTTTGTTTTGTATGCTGATGATTATTTAAATATTAAATATTTAAGATGAAAAATAAAATAAAATAAAAGCAAATAAAGAATTTTTATTTTTATTAGCATGTTTAGTAATGAGCGCACATGTTTAAGTTTCTTGTTCTTTTATATTCGATTTCATTGTTAATTATATTACAGATATTATGCTTGATGATTTTCTATTTGTTTTCGTGCTAAATCTCGTATTGATCGTTTTCGACCACTAAGTGCAGTCATACAACAGAATCGACCTATTAAAAAACAAATGAATTTTAAGAATAAAAAAAAAATGTTTAAATCATACGTTGTACGGTTTGGTTATCTAGTAATTGTTGATCTTTTTCATAGGATGATGATAATTCTCCTTTAACAAGAAAAAAAAATTAATAATAATAAATAAGATTTTATTTTTTTTATACCTGGATTTGCCAAATTTTTAAATACTAATCGTCGCATAGCTGTTCGTCGTATGTCACCAGATTCATTCTATTTATTGAGAAAATAAACAAAAGGAATACTCAATTATCTTTTAATAGGATTTTATATGTATTTCCTTTTTGTTTTCTTCAGTCGACCCTTTTAGCCTTGTTCACCAATCAATAATGACATCTCATACATATAAATCTGTCTAGCAGTTCAAGTGGGATCATCCATTGTCAACATGAAAGACAAGGTCGATGTCTCTTTTTTCCTTTTTTTTGTGTTGAGGAGACAAAAGTCCCTGGAGATGAAAACGATTATATATTTTTTTTAAAATTTACATTTGTTTTTATACACAGGATCAATTTGTTATCATGAAAATAGATATTGAATAGTTCTAACAAAAAAAAAAAAGAAAGTATATACCTGATCATTATTCATAAGTCGAAATGAATGAATAATAAGAAATTGATTGATAACAAGAATAAATAAAAATAAATAGATGCTTGTCATAGATGAATTAAAACGTTTTGTACCAATACCAAACATGATAAGAAGAATTTATTTGTTTATTATATTGTAAGACGGATGTTGTGTGTATGTATATAGAAAAAGAGAAGTTTCAAATGATTTTATATATGAGGGTGTTGTCGAATAAAATAATAATAATTGAAAGAATCTTAGAAATGATCCGTTCTATAAACAGCGGAAAGATGAGAGAATGTGACAAGAGATGAATCTTTCATTGATTGGAAAATAGAGAGAGAGAGAGAGAAAGGAGGGAGAGAAAGAATAGAACGGGGAGAGAAATAGAGAGCAAGTAGGCGAAAGACGAAAAAAATAAATGGAATAATGCTAACTTCTTCTTTTTCTCTTAAGTCAAAAAAGATTCATATAAAAATCTAAAATAAGTTAATTTATCCAGGAAAAAGCTAAAAGAGAAAGGAGGCGTATAGCATAATTTTGCAATTAACATAGATATAATATATGAATATATGTAATTCATCATTCTAAGCACTTTTCTCAAGGAAAAATTAAAACATCTTGTTTATACGATAATCAAATACTAAAAAATTCTAATTTTATTTTGAATATAAAAATAAAGATATCTATATAAATTTCATTATAAATGATTCTATGCTACTCGTATGTTATAATGAAATATTTATTCTTATTTATGCATATGAAATGAATTTTGACACGAATCTATAGTATTAATATTATTAATACAAAATATTCTGTTTTTTATCTAATTTTGTTTTTATGTTTTTCATTGTCATTTTACGTATCTTGTTTTTGGTTCATATAACAGTTAACTGTAAGTAAAATAAGAAGAAAAGAATTGATAGATTACATGAATATAGTAAAAAATAGAATTCAGTATAAAAGTAAAGAATATCAAATTAATTCGATGACTAAAACCTGTCAAGTTGTTCGCATGATCGATAAATCGAATTTAATTTTATGAACAAAGTAATATATTTAATTAGATGTATATTCAAAACCTACTTTTATCTATCATACTTTGATTAATTTAAGTAATTCGACTATAGATTGTCATCGTCATCTTTATCAATGTCTATAGAGCGTTAAATAATTATAATCATATATAATAAAATATCACTATTGTAGAAAATTTCTTTCAACTGAAAATATTTTATTATTTTTCTTATATAGATTATAGTTAGAAAGAAACAAATCTTTACAAGATATTAAATTTTGTTTGTTGACAAGTGATATAAAGACAATACATTAAACTTTGGTGTACTTTTATCTTTTTAAAAATAGAGACTTTTTTTTCATCAAATTTAATGTTATAACAACATCATCCAAAATCATTTCACTTACATATAAATATTCTACTCGATTAAATATTGATCATAATATAAAGACATCATATAGCTTATTCTAAGAGCAATATTCTGCATTGATGCACATGTTCTTTTACCCCATACTAATACTTAAACGATCAGGAAGTGACAGAATTTTGTCCGACGACAAAATTGTTTATATCATATGTAATAAAAAAATAGAAAATTATGATAATATACATGAACAAAACTATATTGATAATCAATTCCGATTACTACGTCATTCACTTGTATTCAAAACAATTGAATAATAAGTATCAACATTTATCTAATCAAAATCAACGATGATTATTATTTTTATTTCAATTTAAAAAAAAGACTTAGACTTAAAAGAATATCAATTATCAAGTTATACTGAGCAAGAAATATCATTATTTCATTTATATTTCCATATAATATTGAATTATTATCTCTTTAAAATTAGTTCGCCTACAATGTTTTTCACTTCAAGTATATGTCATATATTCTTTGAAGATTTTACATACATCACTATCAACATATTTCTAACATGACATGTGTAATGCTACTGTAAGGACTGTGTTTTTAAACTGTTATCATATGTATATAACTAGTAAACAGGTCTTTTATAGGCAGTATCCTTTTCTGACATACTAATATTTGATGATGATTCGATGGAAGAAATAGACTATCTACATAAGAAGCCAAGAAGGTCATGCGTATCCGAAATGAATGACTATAAAAAAAACGTCTATTGATTTAGTATAGTATGTAAACGTCACGAAAGGACAAAAAGACCCATTGACATTTAGAAAAAATTCTATTTTTGAATGAGAATATTTTGAATGAATCTGATGAAATCGCGGGAGGGAGTATATTCAGTTTTATCATAATACAAAAACAGAAATATAAGAGTTTCATTCAAACTGCAAAATTCCAAATATCAATTTTTGAAAAATTATCACAAGGAATAAACATTTCTATTTTTGTTTTTTCGTCAGTCTTATCATAAACAAACGAAACTTTCTACGAAAGATCTGAAAAAAGATAGAATTGATTCGATAGAAAATCTCTAACAAACGCCACCACAGTGATTATTATTTATGACTTTCCAAATCGGTTAAATTCTGTAACTCACGATTAATGAATTATTCTAATTTCAGTTACTGACTTAATGTATTTCAATTATACAAGACATAATTGAACTATAGAAATAAAGAGGCGGAATATAGAAAATTTTGTCTGAAATATTGTGTTTTCCACATTATACAGTACATTCAAACCAAGCTGAATTTTGTCACTGTAGCTTGACTTGATCCTTCTATATGATATTCGATCTAGTTAACAGTTCAGATCAAAATTCATGTGTTAAGTGTAATGTAATATTACTTTTTCTGAATAGTTAACTTGAAACATACGATAATATCATAAGTTAAAGATTGTTTACGAACTTTCATTATTTATAATTGCTGAATAGTCGCTTAGAATAAAAGACTGAATGAATCAAGAAAAGATAAGATTTACTTGTTCCTTCTCCACATCCTTTCATGGGCGCAAATATTTACATTAAGCAATATTAACTGATAATAATAATATTTTATTTATTTTGAACACAATCAAATGCGAATTTTTTATTATTCGGTTTATTGCCAGAATTATTTTTATACTCTAATGAACGGATATATCATTTATTGAGACGAAAACAAATATCAATATGATATTATTCATGATAATGTATTATCAACTATTCTTTCCATATTGATTTATTGTGAATTTCCAGTTAAGTTAAATAAAAAAACGAATAGTTTTAGAAGATCACTGCATTATGAAGTTGTAGAAATTAATGAATTTGAATTTCAAAAATATCAATCTGCCTGTAGTTACTCTCAATCATTTGGGTCCAGGCGACATATAAATACGTCCGAACATAGTTAATGAACAAAGGTGGCTTCTGTTTATTCTTAAATTGTTTAGGAAATTTTGTAATATTTGTTAGATGGTGTTGCATAAATACAAGCGTTTTTTCTTGCCTTTCTACTTGTTATTATTACACATGCATGTGTCGTATATTGTTTTTTTTAATTTTACATGATGACAGACATTATTCCCTATTCTAATGTATTTCGGTAAAATCACTTTTCTTCCGTTCTTTTATTTCTATTAATCTTATACTGTTCTCTCTGATACTCACTGGTGAATTTCTATCTACGTGTCAGAGGTTGGCATCTCCACAGTTACAGCTCAATCAGAGGTCCTTCAGCTGTCCACATAATATGTGAATTATAGTTCGCATATTATATGGATAGCTGAAAGGTCCCTGGTTGAGTTGTAACCATGAAGGTATCCACCTCTGCTATGTGTCAAGTTTTAATTGATTCTATCTTCCCTAAAATTGCCTCAAGGAAATAAGTGGTTTGCACGTCTCATAATGTTTGACGCACGATATACATGTTATAATTGCAATGTGCCTCGAATTATTATTAATTACTTTAAAAACTATGATATATAGATAACTTACTAATGTTTATTTTGACATAGAAATATAATTTCTTCATAAACAAAACCTTATCTAGGCATTTCTTATAAAAAAAAATCAATTTTTTCAAAGAAAGAGTGTTCCTCAGAAGATTAATGAATTCATTATCAAATAAATGAAAAAAACATCGAAGAAAGTGCATGTGATTTTTACGATGAGGTGATCCCGAGGACAATGGGAAACCTTATAAAAAATGAATCATATAATTAATTTTATGGACATAGAGAACAAATCCATAAAATTCTGTATATATATGTGAATGTTCTGAATAATGAAAGAAATGTATTGATTGCATTTGTTTCAAGCAACACTACAATATCATTGCCGTTGAAAGCTTTTGAAAAAAATGCCATGTCATGCAACACATGTAAAACGAATCAAGAAATATCGACGGATCGTTCGACCAAGTCATTCTGAACATGTAAGTTGACTCTGATCAAATCCTAGATAACCAGGACGATTTATCATTGATTCTTTAAACACTTTGTAGATGGTCAAAATTATTCTATCAGAGTCTTATTTCCCAATGATTTTATAACGAAAATAACTTTCGATTGTCTATAATTTGTAGAAAAAAATATATTGAATATTGTTGATTTTTATAACTATAATAGGAGAAAGCAACGACTGATTCCTTTTCCTCGTTTCGATCTGAAGGAGCAATATACAACAAAAGTTTAAAAAATGAAGAAACTAAGTCAATGTCTCTGGAGACGACTAATATTTCCTCACCATCTACAATATTGAAGAAAAAAATGATGAGACCAACAACAACCATATCAGTAAAACGTGTTCCTAGAATACGATCGAAGTCAAGCGCCGTTACACGACTCCAACAGCAAACAGACGACGATTCTGCTTTGAGTGATGTTCCTCTACGTGAGGAGACACTTTCTGCAACAATCAATTATGTACAAATGCATAATTCTATGCATCCTGATATGGATCCACGAAATCTCTCATCACATTTCGAAACACAATCATCAGTTCCAATAGATATCAAATCATTTCAAGTACTGTCTTATCTATTATTGCTAGTATTGAATATTTTTCTTTTTAGGATACAAAATCTACTACATCATTTTCACAACGTGCTTATTCATCCCGGGTTTGATTGTAAAAAAATTGACAATATATACGTTAATTACATTTTTATTATAGAAAGTGGCACCTAAAAATGGTGATGATGAGGACAGCGTTATAATACCTTCAACACCAAGACCTGAAGTTTGTATCAAATCTCACACAACGAGAAAAACATCATGTAAAATTTCTCCAATGTCTAAATTTGATAAAAGCAGCCGAAAGCTACGATATTCAATTCCCGACGAAAGTGAACAAGTAAAGAATAGTTGGCGACGTCGTCGAGCATGGTTTAGAGGCTGTTATCCTTGTTGTTCCCCTTGTTGTTGTTTGATAACGAGTCTTCTTGTGGGACTTCTTCTGGCTGGTCTTGCAACATTGATTGCTTTTCTAATGACAGCGAATCAAAACTCTACCAGCTCTACAAGTGTGATTTTTTTATCTTTATTAAAACCTACTTCTCATTATTCTTAATAAAATTTAGCAACAACAACATCGACAACAAGTACAAGTTCGACGAGTACCAGCACGACGAGCACTAGTAAAAAAAAATAATTGCAGAGAGATAAGCATCATGACTATCATATATTACCTAGGTACGACAACAACATCAGCAACTACAACAACTACAACGACTTGTAAGTAGAATGAAGAGTGTTACATTATGTCTGCCATTATTCTTTTCAAAGCTTCAACATCAACTAGTAGTACATCTACAACAAGTACTACTAGCACAAGTTCAACCACCACTACTTCAACCAGTACTACTAGTGTAACGACGACGACTTCGTCCACCACAACAACTACAACTTCAACTACTACAACATCCACAACTTCAACCACTACAACAGCCACGACTTCAACTACCACGTCTACGTCCAGTACAACAACTACGTCGTCGACCACTACAACAGCTACGACTTCAACTACTACGTCTAGAACAACGTCAACAACTTCGACCGCCACAACATCTACAACTTCAACTAGGACAACTTCAACAAGTAGGTTCATCTCACAATCATATAATAAGTTCAATTGTATCTCCTCTTTCTTATTAAACGAGTAGGCAATTAGAAAGAGTATATATAAAATAGTTTACCTAGTATATCATGATAAGCACAACTTTTGTCATGAGCAGTCAACTCGTTTTTCTATTCTTGATTATATTTGTAGCTAAAACGACAACAACAACAGCTTCTACTGTCAGTAAGTAATCATTAATCGATGTTATTTGCTTGATCATTTCTTAATTATGCTTTTCCTATTGTAGCAATCACATCCAATACCTGTACAGCATCCTGGAAAGGTGCTACTATTCTTTATCATTGTGATAATTGTCCAGATATAGCTCCATACAAACAGTATGCCTATACATATACGGCTATTGCCACTCAGACTCGTATTTCGATTGCAATTCGCGAAGATAATGGTTATTTTGCACTCGATGATATTTCTGTGAGAAACATGGATGCACCAACTACTGAAGTGCTAGTTAATGGTGGATTCGAGACAGGTTCTTACTCTTCGTGGATCTACTGTAATCCTTATAGTTCATCAGCTGCTGGCAGAATTAAATCAACAGCAAATCAATTTTCCTACGGTTCTTATACATATGCAGCTCGTTCCGGTTCATATTATTATTTAGATGGAGCAGTAGGAAACGCCGATTATTTGAGTCAAATATTTCCTACCATTATCGGTGATATATACAATGTCTCATTTTGGATATACAATCAAGGAAGTGGCTCATCAAGTAGTGCTGATATCCTGCTCACCATATAAATATATGTGAGACAAACTAGGCAAATTATTTTTTTCTCATTATTTTGTTATCTTTTCAAAAATAATAGTTCACATTTAAAAGAATAAAAATGACATTAAATTGATATGATATTACTCTTTAAAAATTTTTACAATAACGAAACAGTAATAAATATGAACTGTATACTATACATGTAATCGTGTTAGTCTCCATTCATGTCATATAATCAAACCTTTTCATCTTATTTCAAGTACTTTATCTATTATTGATTATGAATACATTGTAACTACAATAAAATAAACTATAACTTTTCTTTAATATTGTTAGATTACTCATACATTAATTGGTTTTCTAGAGTTTATTTAAAATAAAATTGCTTTATACAATTTTTATATATGTTCCTTTTTATATACCAGAAAATTGTAACTAAGGCACTTTACAATCGTCCAATCTTATTATTTCCTGATGATATTTCTTCTAGTATGACGATCAAATTTTTCGATTAAATTAGAATGAAGGTGTGTCGATATATATTTTATGAGACATCTGTTGAAGTGTAGCAACATATTTTTAAATAATATTATTGCTTGCTTTACTTTGTTGTCATATAAATCTATTCGAGTTGTCACTTTCTTTATACAAATAAAATTGTGTATTATAACTGATCATATAGAAAGAAAAAAAAAAATTTTTTTTCAAAAATAAAGCGTTTTTGTTGATTTAGTAATACATTGTTTAATTAGTGGCTGGTACATATAAAAGAAATGGATTTACTACTAAATGGAACTAAGACTACTAAAAAAATAAAGTTTCATCTGTAAGTATTACATTATTTGAAATTGATATGACGTCATTATCTATGATATGCCATGGACTAATTTAAATATTTCATACAATACATATAAAGGGTGAACCAGAAGTTTTCACTGGATTTGTGAGAGCGTACTTCCACAAATCTGGTCAAGACTTCCGACTCATCTTTTATTAGCGATAAAGGTCAAGAACAAAAATGGTAATGATGTAATCAGCAAACACCTTAATGTGATACTATTCAATTATTTAAACTCTGCATTATTATGAAAGCAGTATCTTTTTAAGAACTTATGTACGTTACTTTATATTTATCAATAGTAGAAAGCAAAAAATGATCTCAAAAGTTTTGTCGTTGTGTCTATAATAATAAAGAAAAGATGATAAAAAATAATCAATAATTTTTGTAGGAAGAAGTGCGAGAAAAAGCATTGAATCTACTACTTTATTCTATCAATATTCATAAATAAATGATTATCTACTAGATACTTGAAATAACCAATCACCTTTATTGATGTATTTATCATATTACACATATATGATTATTTATCAAAATAATAATGTTGTTTTCGCAGTTATTAAGAAAGTGTTTATCAGAGCTGCAGAATTTTCCACAAAATGAAGAATTTCCCCACCCGTGGGAAATGTTTTTCGCTTCTCTTAAGCCAATTTTCAAAAAATTTCCCTACCCGGCGGGTGCGCAAACGGAAGATTCTGCACCTCTGGTGTTTATCCATTTTAACAAGTGACATATATTCATGAAGGAAACTGTTGAGAATAATGTATAATATATGTACTTAATTTCGAAGCAATTTCATTTAATATTATAGTACCTAACTTATTTTTATAATCTTTAAAAAAATAAGATCAATTGATTTAAATATTGGAAAAAGAAACTGCACATCGTTTTCTTTCTATGATAGATTCGTTTATTACAATCAGATCTTAGTTTCCTTTTTACTCATAATCAAAAATTTCAAGCAGTGATTAGTATTATTACCACTATTATTTGTTACTTATGAAAACAAAAATAAGGAACGGTTAATATTCAACTAAATACATCAATTAAGTAAACAATGTTATTCATCACAGAATATTATCAAAAATTTTATTATTTTAATTAAACATCGGACATTGTTGGTAATGTAACACGTTCACCTGGTTTAAATGGTGGTAAACCACGTGCTGGACATCCGGCACATCGAAAAGCATCACCCAAATAACACTAAATGAAATAAAGTTTTTCAATAATCAAATATACTATCTAATGCATACGCTTCCACAAGATGATTTAATATTGTTTTGAGCAGTTGTATGTTCTTCTTTTTCAAGTTCTTGTGCTAAACCACATGTACAATTTTTACATGCTTTTTTAACACCAGATGAATTTGTACCACAATCATAACCTAAATTAAATAGATTCAAGATAATATTGATTATATTCAGTAAGTCAATTTCAGAGTAAAAATCATATGGTCATGCATGTATTTATCATAAGATCTGTTTAGACTAGTCAATGAAAGATAGGATCAATTGATATATTATTGATTATTATTTCGTTGTAAATAGAAGGCATAAAACTTACTTCATCAATGTATATAGAGTATTCAATAAGTTCTTAAACAAAGAAAAATCTCAATATCTCCATGACGATTTGATCAAACAGACTCATTTCATTTTTACTAAAAATAGATGTATGTTCGCACACCAAACTCACATGGATAGGGTTAATGAGAACCTTTCTTATGTATTATTAATGACTTCAAAAAAGAAAATTTTTACTTTTTCAACTATAGGAATAAAAAACAACATAATTAACAAAGTTTCTTGCTAACTTTGTTCGTATAGATTTGCAGTGTGAATTCGAATTTTTCTCTATTTAAGGATTTACCAGACACTCTATAATTCTCGAGTATCTTAATAATATATGATTTACTTTTAACATCAGGTTTCTTTCGATCATGTTCATCAAGTAAATCATCTGTGTCAATTAAATCATCTTCATCGTCATCTTCAACTGTCCATGTTTTTTTTGCTCCACCTGCGGTTGATACTTGTCTCATAAGACTTACACGTCCTTGACGTAATGGTACCGAATAACCAGTATCAAATGATGGTTTTTGACATAACCATAATGAACCAAGTCGTTTAACATTATCATCTTTATTATCGATTAAAAAAGATGAATTTGAATCCAATGGATTACAACTATCAAATCCACACATTTTAAAATGATTGACAGCTTGAGTTTGTTGAGCATGTTCAATATGTGTTACGAGATGACCATGTGGACGAAGTAAACGAAAGAATTCATTTAATAAATCAGTATCCGTTGATGTATCTTTTTTACTAACAAGACCAAATAAAATCACATCAAATGATGATCCTGCACGTTGAGCTTTTAGTTTTTTAATAGAAAAAAAGAACATTTCTTGTTTTTTCGTCTTTATTATTAAATGAATTGAACTTACAATCTAATAACATTTGAACATTTTCAAATGCAATAACTGCTTTTTTTGCTTTTGTTTGTACTGTTTCTTGAAAAGCAGGTAAATTTTCTGGATCAGTATCATCAACCCAAACTACAAGAATGCTTTTAGCATTAGCAAAAATATCGTCCATTTTCAAGTTTTTTTTATAAATTAATCTAAAAATCATTTTGGAATATTATCAATATTTATAATTCATACACTAAATATACAAAACCTATTCGAATTACTTTTTATTTGCTTTTATTTTACATAAATAATTTCTAGAATATCGATAAACATAAAATCTTGATTTTTTTAATATGACAGATTTATTGAAGCAAACTGTTAGATGCATCTAATAATATTGAATAAATTATTCGCTGGTGATGATATTAACTACGTAGAATGATTAAGAAATATTATTTACATATGCTCATTAATTATTATTTGTTCTCCGAGAATTTCTACAATAGTCATAAAAAAGCTTTGCTTCAAAATATTAAAAAGTATAAAAATATCAATCAATTCACGTGATAAGATCGGCAAACTGTAGTCACAAACACTAATCCGAAATTAATCGATTTTTATGCATTAGATTCAGAATGGATATACTGTTTTTCTTCCCTAAGGTTACAAAAAAAAAAAAACTTATTTTGCACTTCTTCGTTCTTTACTATTTTATTGAATTAACAAAAAATATTTTTTTATTAAAAAAATCAGTACTCTCGTGTAAAAATCGATCAAATCCTTCTCAGTGCTTTCGATCAAGATTAATCATGCTCTTTTTATCTTTAATCTATGAAACAAAAAAAGGAAACAACTCAAGTCTTGTAGCACATACCAAAGCAAATAAAAAGCCATTAGATAAATTTCTAATCAATACAGCAGACAAATAAAACCTTAAATTATTCCGAAAGGACTAACTGTAAATACTTATATAATATCAATATTGATTGAATATGAAATACTATCCAAAATCATATAAAACAAAGAATATATTTTGCTTTTCTTTATTTCAAACAGAAAAGAACGCATAAATTGAGTCCATATTAAAGATGAAACACACACACACGCGTACAGTACGAAGAATGATGAAAGCAAATAAGAAAACAAAAAGAAAAAACAAGTAATGTGTGCATATTGTTAAACCAAAGTATAAGAAAGAAAAACACGAAGACAGAGCAGGTGTATGATAACCAAAGAAAAAAATATGTTTATATTCGCTCTATTTTAATAACCAGCACCAATGCAATGTCTCCGGGTTTTATTTGTTTTTTTTTAAAGAATCTAGACACGGACAAAAGAAGAAAAACGAAAAACTGAACTAGATCATCTATATACACTCATACCGATGAAGATAATAAGAATGAAAACAAAAAGAACTGAATTTAAGAAAAAGACGAATCGATGATGTTCATGTTTTAGTTTTATATACACGCAGATTTTCTTTTGAAGTGTCTATACGCGTATTTATATAAAAGAAAAAAAAATATATATATATATAAACCTAAGATACTATTTTAGCATCAGTTTGAACTGTCATTCATTAATAATTGAGCCGTTCGAGCTGATGCATTTGTTGTTGAACGTTTTGGATATGAACGAAGGTATTCATCTTCACTTAATTGATTTACATCTGGTCGATCACGAACATTATACGTTAAACAACGTCTAATGAATGTCTTTAAAAAAAAGAACAAATTTTTTTATTTTTACAAAATAATATAAAAATATTTTAAAAAATTCTCTACTTTTGCTCCATCGGATATAATTGGTTTGGCTGGAAATTCAACTTCTTTAGCTTTTAATATTGTTTGATTTTCTAATATTGCTGCTTGAGATTGATTATGACCGTAAGGTTTTCTTCCGTATATGCATTGGAAAAAAATACAACCTAAACTCCATACATCGACTTTTGAAGAGATTTTTGGAGGATTTGGTCCTTGAACAAATACTTCAGGAGGAAGATACCTAAAAGCAAAAAAAATTCTTGACTTTTCAAAATAATAATTTTTATTTTTATGAAATTTACCAATAAGTTCCAGCTCCTTGTGATGTTAAATCCATTCCATGTTCAGGATCATATGTATCTTCACACATTTGTTTACTTAAACCAAAATCTGTTATTTTTATTTCTCCACTGTTTGTACCGGTGCCCAATAATATATTAGCAGGTTTTAAATCAAAATGAATTACAGGTGGTTTTATGCCATTATTTAAGTATCTTAAGGCGCTTACAGTTTGCATTACAACAGAACGTGCTTCTTTTTCAGGAATATATTTATGTTGTTTTAAGAAAAAGTCTATATCATTTCCTTCGATATATTCAAGAACAGTACAGAAACTAAATAAAGAAAAACGAAATGAATTTTTTACTTTTATATATAATTTAATTACGTACGAATCTGTATCAATTTCGAATACATCAAAAAGACGAACAATACGAGGATGATCAAGTGTTTTAAGAATATCACATTCACGTAATGCATGTCTAAAAAAAAAATAAATAATTTGTTATAAAAATATTTAATTTACTTTATATAATTTGCTTTCTTTTCTTCTTTCCATTCTTTATTAAGTTGATGAACTTTAACAGCAACATAACGTTGTTCTTTTAGACAGAATGCCTTTTATAAATGATAAGAATTTAATACATCAATTTTTCTAATAGTTTTTTTTTTCTATCTTACTTTATGAACTTCACTAAAACCACCTTTACCAATAAGTGTTAATAGTAGATAACGATCATTTAATACAGGATGATCTTGGAATCTAAAATAATAACAAATTCGTAGAATAGAAATGAATTCTAGATTGTTTTAAATTATAGCACTACTTTATATCAGAGGTGTCCACAAAGCACTTTTTTTGCCCTGTCCTGCTGGTAGGCCGTCCTGAAGGACAAGGAGAAACTTTTATCGCAGATCAGTTTAAAAGAATGCAGTTTTAGTCCAACTGTGTTATACCGAGCTTTCAACATTCTTTTCACATTAAAATAAAGAAGTAGACTAGTTTGTGTGGTTCATCAATAATCTTTTGTTAAGTAACACTTTATATTTCTAGCAGCAGCTAATATTTCTCAATATTTTATTGAGGAAATTTAATTATACAGTAAAAAATTTTGTTTAATGGTGGATATATTTCGCTATTTCAATAGCATTATCAAGGTTATAAAGGAAATACTTTGCAATTTAAAATAGGATACATTTCACAAGTCTATAAGAATAATAGTTGATTAACACATGTTTCAATTCTATGGTGTAAGTAAGAAATTATTATCGTATTTCTGTTATCCATTGTTTTTATTTCTCTCATTGTTTCCTTTTCAGCTAAACTTATTGGTATAAGAAAAGAGCTGCATATAAAAATTGATTGTAACATTACTCATAGCTCTGTTTTTTACATTTTGAACCAAAAACTTTTTTGTCAGAAAATATATGAAATAGCAGGTCAAAATCGATTCCTCTGTCCTGTAGACATCTCTGCTTTATATATATATATGTGCGAAATCTCGTAGACTGTAGATTGTACCAAAGGTGAAGATGATATAACGGGTGGTACAAAATAAAATGATCACTTTCGTTCTGTGTCTATCAAGTACTATCCAATTGTCCAAGGAGTTGATTCTAGGTTCATTCGATAGAGGGTTTTCTGCTCTATAAAATCCTTCATTTTCTTTCATTATATATTCCCAGGAGGGTGAGAATGAAAGTGATTGAATGATTATTTGTTATTATTGGCAAATTATTAGAAAAAATTTTATTTCTTAATGTCGAGCAAACCTAAATGGAGACGAATTTCTTACACTATCTACATATGATGAATAGGTAACTGAAGCATTATTAAATGATCAATTACGTCGAGTACAAAAGAAATTATAACCGGTTCCTCCCATCGTATTTTTACTTTGTATTTGTTCGTATTTTGTACTATTTATTAACATAATGAAAAAACATGATGACTTTCGTAGCGCAGAAAATTTTCTATCGAATGAACGTAAAACTAACTCTTTAAATCGTTGCAACATACTTCAAAAATAGTAATCTGTAAAAAGCTTTTTTCTTCATGAGAAATCATCCTTGATTTTGTACTAACTGGTAAGATTTCCTATAGTCCATATTTGACATGACTGGACTACAAGAGAGAAGACTGTTATATAGCTTTAAAATTGTATATTCGAAAACTATCAAAAGTCATGTTCTAAATATTAGTCTGTTCTATTCTATCGAATTAAAAATTTTTATATCTCATGATATATATATATATATATTTTTGAATATTTGAAAAATTTTACCTGGAATGATCTTCATTATAAATACGTTTTAATTCGCGTATGTGTAAATTTCTTTCTCTTTCAAGTTTTTCATATTCAATTTGTAGATCCATTTCTTCTTTTTTTAATGATGCTTGTCGTAAGCGTAAAATTTCATCAGATTCATTCCATTCGCTTACTAGTGAGCTAGAAAATATAATCAAAATTAATAAAATTGTTTTAATGAATTTTATTATTTTTTTAAACTTACGCTTTATTTGCATCATTTGTTGTTTTCATACCATCATTACTACTTTCATCTTGAGGTACAAATGCACCTGTACGATCTTTAGTTCTTGATTTTGAATTTGGTGTTTTAGGTTGTTTTTCTTTAACTTCACAATTTGGTCGACGACGTAATAAATTCCGACGTTCACGATCAAGTTCTTCTCGAGCACGTTGTAATAATTCTTGTTGTCTTTAATGGAAAAAAGAAATAAATGAAAAATTTTATTTAAAAATAAAAATAATTAAATATACTTGGATATATCAGAAAATGCTGTACCATCTGTCCAATTTTCTACAAATGTTGCACCTTGTCTTTGAGTTACAAATTGTCCTAATCTTAAACGATTTTCCATACATTTTTGTCGTGCTTGTTTTCGTTCTAATGTTGACTTAAAAGATGAGAAATAATATATATTCAATTAAATTAAGATCAAATTATTTTTTTGAGAGTTCAAAATTATAAACATTCTTGTAGAGAAATTCGAATATAAAACAAAAAAATCCATTGAAACATCGTAGAATAATCGTTAACGTACTTGTTCTTTTCTATAATAAAAAGTGTGACTTTGTTTTCTCACATTGACTTATCATGTATTTAATCATTATTTTCTCGTTCTCTATTTCCTACTGTTATGAGAGTTTTGTTTTTTTTATGCTAGATTACATACTTTTTCTACAAGTAATTTCTTATTAACAGCGAGACATTTTTGAAGTATATTATTTTGTTTATCAAAATCTTTTTTAATATCTGATACTTGTCGACGTAATTCATCACGTTCCTTTAAATGTAAAAAGAAGAACAGCAATAGAATATTAATTTAAAAATAAAAACAAAAAAATGTATGTGTTACTCTAGTTAAAGTTTGTATTTGACTGTTCTTAGCTTCAATCTCATTTGATGTTGAATTAATTGATCCACTTATCTCCGTCTAAATAAATAAAAAATAAAAATTCAAATAATTTTTTTTGTCTTTCTTATCTACTTGAGTTTGTTTAGAATTAGCTGTTGAAACATTAGATGATTCAGATGTATGATTTGAATTTGAACATGAATCACTTTGTGCTGATGATACTGGTGAAAAACCAATTTCACGATAATTTAAAACGTTCTTTTAATTAAAAAAATGAAAAAATTTTGTAAAATAAAAAATTTTTATTTCTTACTTTTGTAGTATCTATAGAAAATTTTTTTTCAATAGATGATAATAAAATATTTGGTATTGAAGGTTCTTGTTGTTTCATATTCATATCACTTTTACGTCTTTTTACTTTTTGTCCATCAATATTATCATCAATTTTTGGTGTCCGTTTTCGCCGTACTTTATCCGTTGTTGACAATTTTTTTATTGTATTATTCGTAGTATTCGATACTGTTGTTGTTGAACCAAATAAACGAAATGGTGATGTTGGAATTGGTTTAAAATCAAGTAAATCCGTATCGATTGGATTTGCTATGTTTTGTTGCGAAAGATTCTAAAATAAAAAGAACAACGTAATTACTTCCTTTGAAGAAAAAAAAAAAAGAAAACGAAAAATATTTCACATACACGTTGTAAACCGTTATTCGTTGGTGATATACGATTACCGTTATCAACAGATTCACTACGTTGTGGAAATAATTTAAATGCTAATGGAAGGATATCCTGGCCTTTTGATTTTGATTGAAAAAAAATAAATAAATAATTTTTTTAAAAAAATATTAAAAGAAAAAATCTTACCACGAGAATTAAATTGATTTTCTGTTGGTTTTGAAACAAGATTCATTCTAAAATAATTGTCGTTTTTTTCATATCTAAATAATAAATAATGTTATTAGAAAGCTTTTTTTTTTCTTTTTTTTGTTATTTGAAGAATATTTTAAAACAATAACAACACCTATCGGTAGAGGGCACACATCGTATTCACGTGATTATTCGATAGAATCTAACCGTAAAGCAAAAAGAAGCAAAAAAAACATACACACACATATATATAACAAATATCAAAGAAAGAGAACAAACTTTATTCATTCTAAAGATCCATCCTCATTGGTTTTTAATATACACATATACATTTCCGGTTATAGAAAAAAAAAGAAGAAGAAAAAGATATATTTTGTCTACTTAAAATGAAAAATTCTTGTCGATTTTCTTTTTTTATTGACAAAGTAAAGAATAGAAAATGACTATCAATTGATTATATTTATCACGATAAAGTTCTATAAATAAAAAAATCATCGTAGCGGACAGTTAGTAGCATCGCCCGTTCGTGCGACTCGACCGATCGATCGTTAAACAAGGTTCGTTCTATCTTCATTTATTTGATTTCGATATAACCAATGAGAATTAAGAATAACAGCTAAAGAGGACGCTGTTTGATGATATGAAATTTTCTATATAAAAACCAAAAAAAAGAAAACGATCTATGATTTTCATTCTTTGACTACAGGATTATTTTTATATAATAAAATGAAGATGAACATTTTTTTTGATTTATATAAAACATATGCATTTATCAGGACGAAATTCTCTCGTATGAATTTTCGTTATAGATCATATACAAAATCTCCAGTTTCATATTTTTTTTCTTTTCATAAATTATTCATCATAACGATTGTTGAAAAAATGAAGCTCTTTAACATGTCAATAAAGTTAATATTCATTTTCACAATTGAAATCGATGTCTTGTTCTTTTTTCATCATTCAATATTCATACCTTTTAATATACTTTCTGCAATATCACTAATTGTCAATTTATATGATCGATATAACCTTAAATTTGTCGTATTTGTTCTAAATCTATTTTAATTATTGAACTTGACATATGTCCTTGAAACATACATTATAAACGTTTGTTAATAAAAGATGATCATATAAACAGTTTGCTTACAATTTTCTTATCCTTGAGAACTTATGTTGAACAGTTGACATTTACATATGTAAGTCATCTCTCTAGTTGATATTGAAGCGATGTGTGCAACTTCTATATCTTCTTATACACATTTATCAATAATTAATGGAAATAAAAAAACACTGAATTGTTTGTCTTTATTGTATTTTTACTCTTTATTTGATACTATTACATATGAAATGATTATGGTTCAATCATAGTAAAATATTGTTATATAATATAGATGAACTTCATATAAAAGTATGATACAAGTTATTGTTAGTATATTTAAGACTATACTTGATAAACAACAAGCTTCCGGACTCAATTGTATTTATAAAAAAACTCTTTTCGCATCATCGCATGTTTGAGTGTATATGTATATATACTGCCAATAGCAATAGGTAAAAATTATAATGTTTGTCTTATATTGAGCAACTCATCTCTTTTCATTTTCTTTTTTTTCTTTATGATTTGTCGTAGTAGTCCCTAAACAGTCGTGTATATATGTATATGCATAAGTTATGTTCAATATTATCTTCTTCATCTCTAAAGATTTGTTCACAAGGCAATCTTTTCTTTTTATATATATCATAGGAACACATTTACTTCCTTATTAATGTACTATGATGCAAGTTCAAAATATCATTCATTGACTATCAGATTGTGTGTGTGGATATGTCGTTGTAATTTAACACGCGACAACTCTCGGCTTCTTCTTTAATATCATTGATCTATAGGTATATATTTAGTGTGATTAAAAAAAAAAAAGGAGAAGAATACTCTCGGTTTTTTTTTCACACATATACATTTATTTCTCAGACAAATTGTATAGCATATATTTTATATATGAATTAGAATTGTTCTCTTTGATACTACTAACTAAATAAAGTAACTTTTCTTTTTTCTTTTCTTTTTTCTTATTCTTTCATTTCTATATATATATACATGAGTTCATATGTGGATATAACGATCAATTATAGTGTAGGTATGATAGATGATCGAATATGTATCGTAAGTGTATATTTTTATTGAATATAAAAATGACTTTGATGAACAGTTTATATCTACTTTCTTGTAAATGAATATGTATAAAAACTGATTAGATATAATTATTTAATATTAGATATTATATTATAAAGATATATATGATATGTGAAATATATATTGAATAGGATGAAAATAAATATTACAAGTATGTAGAAAAATTTTTTTAGAATATTCTATTGGGATTTTAATGATTGTATTTCATGCTTTATAAAAGTGAATTTTCTTTATTACGAGACTAAGGGAATTGATTTCTTTTGTGTTTTTTTTTGCAGATGATTTGATATATTCTCGAATGAGAATGAGAATAATTCATATGTGTTATTATCTTCTACAATTTTTATTATTATGGGAATTGACAAGATATTGTCAAGGTAGAAATAAAAAAAATTTCTTTTTTTTAAATCTTTTTAAAAAAAAGAATTCAAGTTAAAATAATAGAAATAATAGGGGCGTTAACTGTATTTTGACATATATGTATAGACAAAAGTAATTAAGTTGCAATCAACTTTTCTTTTTATTGAATGCAAAAATAGAGTAAAACAAGGTCAAAAAGGGGAGGAGTGATCAATTTGAACTAATGTTATTTTAATAGAGATTTTTCTCTTTTGTTTTTTGTTTTTGTTTTATTTCTATAAGAATAGAATAAATATTTAAAATTCAATTAATCAATATAGTATATATATTTTAGCTTATTGGATTCGAGATCTTTCATATTGTCCACGTAAACGTGATGTAATACGACAAAGACAATGTTTTAAATCATGTTTTGATGATAGTGATTGTCGAAGTCGTTATCGTTCATGTGTATGTGATTTTGATTGTGGTATGTCTTGTGTAAAACGAGGTAATAGATTTTTTTGTTTTTCTTTTATTTTAACTTTTTTTTATTTAAATTAAGGTGTTAGTTGTCCTTTTTTAACACCTCCTGATCATGGACATATAGTATATTCAAATGAAAATAAATTTGGTTCACGTGCTACATATGAATGTGAATCAGGTTATGCTCTTGAAGGTTCAAAATATCGACATTGTCAAGGTGATATGTGGTGGGGACCAAGTGATTCTATACCTTATTGTGCCAAAGAAGGTATTTCTTTTTCTTAATTGAATTTGACATTTTGATATTTGTCCAAATTTTGTGAGTTAAAATGATCATCTAATGAATTATTTTATATATCGAGATAAGTAAAAAAACATCAAGTTAGGTGTTTTTAATGTCTAGACTTGTTATAATGCTCATTGAATTGAAGATAATTATGATATAATTAAAATGACATACTGTGTATTTGACATTATTAATTGATTTTCTTTTTATTTTATATTAGTTTTTTGTAATCGACCACCTGATATAATTAATGCAGTTAATGATATTCCAAGTACAATTGTAACATTTCATGCTGGTTATTCAGTTAAATATACATGTTTAACTGGTTATGTTGGGTATAATAAAAAGACAAAAGAAAAAAATTAATTTGTTATATTTATATTATAGAAATGGTACAACAACATCAGTATGTACATTTTTAGGTCAATGGACATTTGCAACATTAAAATGTATTCGTACGTAATAAGTTTTCTTTTGTTTTTGTGTGTGTTGTGATTTATTTAGAAACAAAAATATCTTTAGCTATTGATTGTGGTTCACCTGGTATATTACGTAATGGATTTTTAAGTGGTGAACGATTTGATTATCCAAATATTATTGGATTTTTTTGTAATGATGGTTATGAACTTATTGGTAAAGATACAACTCGAGCTTGTCAAGAAAATGGTTTATGGTCTGGAACAATGCCATTTTGTCAAAGTAATTATGTAGAAAAAATAATTTTTTTCTGTAAAAAAAAAATTTTTATTTTTCAGAAAAAACATGTGGATTACCTCCATTAGTTTCTCATAGTGATATGATTCAATCTAATGAAACGATTGAATATATTTGTCATACTGGTTATCAATTATATGGATCATCAATATTAAAATGTATTTTATCTCAATGGCAACCTACACCACCAATATGTGAACGTATGATAATTTTGTTTTTTTTTTTCGTTTAAATTTATATAATAATATTTAGTAATAACATGTAATGATCCTCAAATAAATTTTAATGGTTATATTGAATCATTATCAAATAATAATTCATCAAAATATTTAATTAATTCAGAAGTTTTATTTTATTGTCCATCAAATTTAACATTAAAAGGTTCACGTATATCAAAATGTCAAATTAATGGAAGTTGGTTACCAAATATTCCTACATGTGAAAGTTTGTTTTTATTTTTTTATTTAATTCATTCATTCTTTATTTCTTCTATTTATTAATAGAATCACTTTCATGTTTAATTCCATCATTACCTCCACATAGTCGTTATATAAATTTTGATCCATTTATTCAACAAATTAATGATGGTGATCAATTAGAATATATATGTGAAAAAACTCGATATCGTCATCGAATTATATGTCGAAAAGGACATATTTTACCAAGAATACCAAGATGTTTTCATGGTAAGAAAAAAAAAAGAGGAAATTTATTGCAGTTTCCTTTTATAATAAATATTTTTTTTTATATAGGTTGTCGAGTTAAGAATGATCAAATAATATTTTCAAAAAGATTTTATCGTCATAGAGAAAAAATTTATTTTACTTGTAATAACAATAGTATACCATTATTAAATAATGAAACAATACGTTGTATTAATGGAAAACTTTCTAAACAACCAATATGTCAAAAAATTCCATCAATATGTACTGTTCCTCATACAATTTTTTTACGTAATATTGCTAATACATCAATTTCATCTGGAATATCATTTAATATTGGTACATCATTTTCTTATACATGTAATCAAGATTATCAACCAATTAATAATTCAACAATAGTTGAATGTCTTGAAAATGGAAAATTATCTCATCAACCACATTGTATACCAATATCATGTAAAGAACATCCTCCTATAATAAATAATGCTCGAACTATATTTCGTTCAACAAAACATGGTTCTATAGCAAGATATAGATGTTATCCAGGTTATAGATTTGAAGATAATAATTTAGCAAAATTAACATGTCATTTTGGTTTATGGTTACCAAAACAATTACCAAAATGTTTACCGAGTAATAATTAAAAATTTGTTTTCTCTTATTTTATTTAGTAGCTTGTTTATAAAAGAGAAATATGTATTAGTTAAACTAGGGATGTATTATAAAGAATTGTTATATACTTTTTGTAGTTTTTTGTCCAAATCCTGGTTCATTATTAAATGGACGAATATACGTTGTATATAAAGATGAACGTATATCATCAATACCAATTCGAAGTGAATTTCGTTCATATATACCAAATGTTAGTCATGGTCGAACAATTGAATTTGAATGTAATTCAGGTAAGAAAATGTTTTATTTTTATTGAAAATAATTTGATTGATAATTATAGGATATATTCTTCATGGACCAGCTGGATTAACATGTAATCATGGTCGATGGTTGCCTGTAGAAAGACCACGTTGTGTTATGGGTAGATTTTAATTTTATTTGTGTTTTTTATTTATTTTGTTTTTTTTTAGAAAATCATGTACAACCAAATATTGTTTTTACAGGATAAATGATATTGATGAATAAATGATTTTTTAAACAAATGAAGCTGGTCTTCATATATATCGCTTAGCGGTCTTTCTATGTCATACAAATATTTTATTGAATAACATTTTATGAATGAATACATGTTTTGTTTTTCTTTTGTCATTGTACTTTTTTTTTCAATATCAGTCATGAATAGATTTTTTTTGTCTCTTTGTTTATTTATTCAATAGGTGACTGTAAGATATGAAAAAAAAAACTTTTTTTGATTTTGCGAAAACAAATACGAATATTTAACAGATGCATTTTTCTATATCATCTCATCGCCGATTAGTATTTCCTACAGTATACATTTATTCATTTCTATTAATATAACCAAATAAAGTCTTTACCTTTTGGTTTTTATATTAAAATAATGTACAACATAAATAATGTGAACATAATATATTATGTTATAATACAAACATATATCGATTAGTAAGACATTAAATAAAAAAAAGTATTTCAGTAAAATACACTTCGATCACATATATAAAAGGCGTCTAGACAAAGAAACATATTACATGAATATATATAAACATTGTATAGTCTGATGAATTGACATCTATTCTATAACAGAAATAAAATATACATTTTTACTCTAGAATTATTTCTACATATTACATTAATATTGATATTTTATTTTCTTTCATAAATAAATTCAAATCTTTTTTTTATATGATTTCAATAGCATTATAGTTTTCGAGAGTTAGATATAATTTGTATTTGTTTTATTATCATATATTTCATCATTACTTTCGTTCTTTAATAAGAAACGCATGGTTAGAGAATGACCAGTGCGTGATCACATTATGACGAAGTTAACCTGCGGGGCATAACGAAAAGGACCAAATAGAAAGAAAAGTGAATGAAAAAGAAACGAACAAGTCCCTATCGTTATTTTTCTCTTAAATTTTTCGTCCGTATATAATATTAACCTATACATATATATAATCGTCGACGAGAAAAAATATATACATTCGAACGTACACATATCTTAACATTATTACTTAACCAACTATGATGACCACCTCCACATTAAATCCGATGTTCACAAATACAGCTGCCATGGATAAAGGAGTTCTTCGCCGTTACTTAGATTTACCACAACCTGATAACAAAATTATGGCTACTTATGTATGGATTGATGGTACTGGAGAAAATCTTCGAGGTAATGATTCATTTTTTTTTGACAATATTTCATCTAATCATTTGAATCAAATAGGCAAGACTCGAACTATCGATCATGAACCAAAATCACCTCAAGATTTACCATGGTGGAATTTTGATGGTTCATCAACAGGACAAGCTGAAGGTTCAAATTCAGATATTTATCTTAAACCAGTAGCAATTTTCAATGATCCATTCATGCTTGGACATAATAAACTTGTCATGTGTGAAACATACAAATATAATAGAGAACCAACTGGTTAGTAAAAGGAATATACCAATTTATATTGTTTTCTAATAATTTATCGTATTTTCTATAGCATCAAATAAACGATGTGAATGTGAAGAAACTATGAAAAGAGCAGCTAATCAACATCCATGGTTTGGTCTTGAACAAGAATATACTCTTTTAGATCGTGATGGTTGGCCATTTGGATGGCCAAAAGGTGGATTTCCTCAACCACAAGGTCCTTATTATTGTGGTGTTGGTGCATCACAAGCTCTTGGTCGAGATATTGAAGAAGCACATTATAAAGCATGTTTATATGCTGGCATTAATATTAGTGGAACAAATGCTGAAGTTATGCCAGCACAATGGGAATATCAAGTTGGTCCTTGTGAAGGAATCGATGCTGCTGATCAACTTTGGCTATCACGTTATTTATTATTACGTATTGCTGAAGAATTTGGTGTTCAAGTTAGTTTCGATCCAAAACCGATACCAGGTGATTGGAATGGTGCTGGTTGTCATACAAATTTTTCAACAAAAGCAATGCGAGAACCAAATGGTATCGAGTAAGTTGTTTGTCTTTAGTAAATTATGTTTAAAAAGAATATATATTTTAATCATTTGTAGAGCTATTAATGAAGCAATTAATTTACTTCAATTACGTCATAAAACACACATCAAACGATATGGTAGAGATAATGAACGACGATTAACTGGTCGACATGAAACAGCTAATGTAAGTTAATATAGATAATAGATAATGATTGTATTTATTTATATATATATATATTTAGATTAATCAATTCAATGCTGGAATTGCAAATCGTGGTGCATCAGTACGAATTCCACGTCAAGTTGGTGAAGATAAATGTGGTTATTTAGAAGATCGTCGTCCAGCATCAAATTGTGATCCATATGCTGTAACAGATATTATCGTTCGAACTGTTTGTCTTAAAGAGAAAGATCCTGAACCACAAAATTAATTATTATTTAATAAATAGATTTTAATTAAGAAATAAAATAGTGCGCATAGGAAAAAAAAATTAATTAATTTATTGTTGATGTCATTTGCAATCAGTTATGCTTTTGTAACTCTTAATTAATTGATTTGTTTTTTCTTTGTTTAAAGTGGTTTTTATGTGAGTTGTATTTGTTTTATGAGTATACATTCATTGAGACAGAAGTATTTGAGAAAATTGATTTTTCTCTTCGGGTAATGTATAACTGAATTCATATTTTGTATTTATTTTATCGAAAATATTTCTGTATCTTTTTCCATTCTCATTTCATTTTATTTTAAATAAATAAATTTCTTATTAATATCTGTTTGACATGAACTGATTTAAACCCTTTTTGTTTTTACAGATTGACCTTACAACGAAAATAAAAAAAAATCATATATCCAAGAGATATACTAAAAATTGTTTGACATTCACTAGCAATGTTAGAAAAATAAAAGAAACTCTTTATTTCGAAGAGCTAATTAAATAATATTTACAATACTATAAAACAACTTTGAATAATCAAGAAATTATTGTACCAAATATCACAGATTAAACTTAATTCGCTTGAAACATTTTATATTTTACCTAGAATCGATTTTTTAAATCATCTACATATTAAACTGAAAGTTTTACTTCTGAAATTGCAAGAAATCTAAAAAATAAAATATAAATATATACATCGGAAATATCAAAGATAGAGATGACTCAATGAAAACAATGTATATTAGATGTTCAATAAATCACTAGATAAATAAAGTGAAACAGTAGGTATATCATTTGTTCTTCGCATGTATGTTACAAGGAAATATTCTCAACTGGCAAATGGCTTTTCGTATGAGACTATTGCCAATCGATAGATCTTAGTATGTGATGAGAAAGTCTATTTGAGTTTGGCTTTTCAGTGTTTTTTTGTCGAGTTATGGTCATTTTACTTGATTATTCCCATATAATTTGATCATTTCTGGAGAATGAATCATGAAATTTCGAGCTGAAATTTCATCTATGGTTGGACTTAACTCGTGATAAGAAATATTGTTAAAAATAAACATTTTTTTAACATGTAAATATCTCATTTAGGATACGTTGGTTTTAGCTCACTCTTTGAAAAGTTTCTGATATGTAGAAGCTGTAACTACAGATGAAAGTTCAGCTTAAAAGTTCACCATTCAACCGTCCAGAAATCATAAGATCATATAGCAAAAATTGAGTAAAATGGTCATTTCACAACAAGAGACGATCAGAAAACTAAACTTAAATAAACTTTCTTCGCTACCCACTAAGGCCGATCGAACAGCAATAATCTCATGCGAAACACAATTTGAAATTTCGAGACAAATTGTGTCATGAAAAGTTCTACAAAAAATGTTGAAACAAATCTCTACTAACATATTCTGATAAGTTTCCTAATAATCAAGATGAAACACCTACATATTAGTGCTACTTTCCATCGTATTTAAAATAATCGAAACGTTTAGAAGACTTTTTATTATTTTACAATAGAAGTTTGATCATACAGCTTTTATAGAACTTTTGACGGGATACCTTTTGATAAAAATATCAAGATTTTATCCTTTTCCAAAGCGAAAATATACGCAAAAAAAGTGTACAAATATTTTGGAACATATAATATATTGTTTTTTCAAGGTAATTATCATACTTGACAATAGTTTTTCTTAATATTACTCATATACGTATGAACTTTCAACATTCGTTTATTAATAGTCCAAATTTCAGTCTAAATATGCCAAAGACATTTCATTGTTTGGTTATTTACTAGATATTCTATACATGTACATATTGTGTTTTTTCGAATCATTTCTATTTTTAGTGTACACTCAATATAATGGCATCAACTAAAGCATGATGAAATATTATGGAAATAAATAGCACCATTTGGTCTATCAGTGTATATAGAGAGAAAGAATTTCCTCGAACTTCTTATAGTGTTATATAGAATCGGCATCATTATATCTGACATGCCCTAAGTAATTCATTTGACATATAATCTATGTCATATTGATTGTCAAGAGTAATTTCCTTTAAGTTTGTCATGTGTTGCACAACTCATCGGATTAGTTATAAAATAATTTTTAAAAATTTTATTTTCTATAGATTTTCAATAGAAAGGAACAAAAACATTTCTTGTTTCTTTTTTCACACTTTGAAATATTTTTATTATGTTATCTAATACAAGAAAGATATCATGTCTTCATCATATTCTCAAAAATTCGCTTTTCTCTTTCTATATTATCCTATACATAAATACTGGTATTATTCAGTAAAATTTTTTTAACATATATCCTGCACTTCATAACCTTGTCAATTGGATTTTTTAATATATATACTTCAATAATTTTTTCTTCTTGATAAAATAATTAGAATCAACTATATTCATAAAAGAAATAGATGATGCATGCCTATTTTTTTTATTTCCGTTTGTCCTTGATGTGTGTCACTCTGTAGAATTGATGTAGTTCTTTCCTAGAGAGATGTATTATTCGTTTCTATAACTATATATATATATATAATCATTTTCTTTTTCTATTGAAAATTTGCAATTATTTTAATCTAGAATATTTTATTTATCATGTCAACTAATATTAAAATGTAAAAACTTAAGTTGCATGAATAGAAAACTGTTTAAATCAGAAATGATACATTTATTCTCTAACATTATCACATTTTTTGCTTAATCAAGCATAAATTCAAATAATATCTTGTATATATATTCTAGGTGTAAGTAACATAGTATTATTGAATATTTTTCTTACTAAGCAGTTTATAAAAAGAAAATCTTACACGATTAAAAAAGAAAGATATATTATAAAAGATAAAATATAGAAAAATTTAGTTATTTAACTGATGAAAAAATAGTATTTTATTTGAATAGATCATTTTTAATATTGGTTATGTTTAATTATAATTCAAGAGTTATAAATAGTTAATTATGATGCATGACTTTCTTCTTCTTTTTTTTTGTATACGTCTGATTTACACAATATAATTGATTATTAGTACATCTACTGGTGCATTTTATTCATCTAATTGAAAAATAACGTAGAAAAAAAAAGAAGAAGAATTTGAAAGTATAAGAAAGACATATAATAATAAAAATGATTTATGTTCTTATCACATAAAAAAAAAGATTAAACTTCAAAGATTATATCAAGAATCAAATGTTGCTCAATATTATTTCGATAAACGTCATATGGCATGTATCACAAAAAAAAAGAAGTTGATAAAAAAAAAAAAAAGATAATTCATTATATGAATAAATTATAAAAGGAAACATTTCATCGTCTATCATGAGTAGAGATATGCATTGAACGTAATGTCTCTCATCGATTTTTCTTTATCTATCGTATTTATCATCACCGTTGCTTTCACATAAGACATTTGTCCAAATTAGATCTCGCAATATAGATGAGTAAAAGGGTGTGTTGTGTTCATCATTATTTATCGTTTACGCTTGTATATATATATGATTTGTTGGTGAGCGTTAAATAAGCTTCGTCATTATTTATTCGAACAACATTCGATAGTGTATATGTCTGTCTAATAGTAATAATTACTATATAGCAGGTCTTGTTTTTTCTCTTTCGAACATAAATTATCCTTTTAGATTTCTTGGTAAAATCGAAAAGTGGGTAAAATATGATCGATAAGATTCTTTTTCTTTTTCTTTTTCTCTTTACTGACTTCATCGAATAGATTTATCGACTTATGAGTATATTATTAAGTTTTACTTATCGTATATATATATATATATATATGAAAAACTATGTGACGACATATTGTGCAACTGATGGTCTTCATTTTTATGTCAGTCGGAAGTTAATAGGACATGGCAGTTAATGTCTAGACGGAAATAAGCGAAGATTCTTTAATTCTCCTTTGGAGATTATTATTAACGTTATCAAGCATATTTTATATGCTTGATGTTGTGACTAAGAAGAGACAAGCACTCATTTTGTCCGATGCCGTTAGCAAAAAAAAAAAGAGCCCATAAAAATGGCAATACGACATCCCTGTGGAGAGAAAAAAATCTAAGAGAGACAGAACGAGGAAAAGAGAAAAATGAGAGAAAGAAGAAAACAACAGCAGATTGAAGCAGTTGATGTAATACGTGCTTATGGATGAATTAGAAAGACAGTGAGGAAAAAATGTGATAGTAGATTAGAGACATGAAGGGAGAAATATGACTCTGTCATACATAACTGCGTGATGAGTAGTAGGTCATTTATTGATATTATAGAAATAACAACAACAAATCCCTGCTGTTCATTTATCTTGTTTCATATTAATGTTAGTCATTTGTATAATTTGTAATCTGTTCCTTTCTTATTCTTTTTTTCTCATATACAGTTGGATCACTATGTATTGAGTGAAGTTAATAATGACTGATCTTTATTTATTTACCAATAGAGAATATATCGGATGATCTGGTTTTTTTTCTTCTCTTTTGTATGCTGTTAGTTAAGATAAAACTATTGCATAGCTTAGTCGAACAAGTAAAACGTGACAGCGATAAACGGAATACTTAGGCTTATCAAAATGATAAATAAGACAAGATTTATAGCTCATAATAGATATATAAATTGTATAAATTTTTTTTTGTTTCAGATTTCTTCTTTTCTTTTTATTGTTTATTATGGGAAACTCTTTACCTCAATTAAATTCTCAACGATCAATAAAAACATCTGAAAATAGTTCACAATATTCAACGTTAAAAAAATCACGTAGTTTACGAGAATATACTCGTAGTACATCGTTACTTACTAGTTGTATTAATAATACTAATAATCGAAGAAATATTTCATTATCAAGACCACGATCAATGGCACCAACTGATGCTGAAATAATTGATATTCATGGTTTACATTGTGATATATCAACATCAAATTTAAATGAAGATGAAAATCAATTATTAAAACAACTTAATTATATTCATTCATGTGTACGAAAAGATAAAGGTTTATTTGGTATGTAATTATATATTTATAAAACAAATAATAATATTTAATACTTAAATTTTTAATAAAAAGGTATGATAACAGAAAATTTACAAAGTAAACATATTTTTTCAAATGATGAACCAGAAAATACACATGTATTAGAACAAACACCAGATGATTATAATATGGATTATCAATCAATTTATTTACAAACACCTGATGGAGAATTTATACATGCTTATTGGATTTATCAAATAGGAGATGTTAATTCAACAATAACAATTTTATATTTACATGGTGCAGGTGGAAATATTTCACATCGACTTGAAGTTTTAAGACTTTTTTATGAAAATCTTCATTGTAATATTTTAATTATTGATTATCGAGGTTAGTATATACTGACAAAAGAAACAAAAAAAAAATCTCATTAAATTTATCTAATAATTATTCAATTATATCATCTAGGCTTTGGTAAAAGTTCGGGTTCACCATCAGAAGTTGGCCTTTATATTGATGCTCAAACAGCATATGATTATCTAATATGTAAACAAAAAATTTTGCCAGAAAATATTATTGTTCTTGGTACAAGTCTTGGTGCATCTGTTGCTATTCAACTTGTTAGTGATCCATTAAATCGTGTTAAACTTGCTATATTTGAAAATGCTTTTATATCTGTACCTGAAATAGCAAAATATTTTTTAACATATGCTAAAAGTGTTATTGGTGTAACAAAATCTATTGGTTTTGTATATTTATTTGATTCATTAACAAAAGTTCGACGTATAGAATGTCCATGTCTTTATTTAACAGGTTTACTTGATCCTATTATTCCAACATGGATGTCAAATACTTTATATAATGAAACACGTTTATCAAGTAAACGTCATTTATTTGAATATCCATTTGGTAAACATAATGATTTACCAATAATGACTGATTATTTTGAAAATATACAGTCATTTATTAATGAATTATCAATAAAGAAATCTGAACAAGAATAATCGGTGCTTAGATAATAAAATTTATTCTTCTGTTGTCTCATGTATATTTTATGTGTTCATAATAATAAGAAAATGTGTGTCATTAATTGATTTGAAATTTTGTAAAAAAAAAAGACAAAATATCAAATAAATATCTATGCTTTTTGCTTATTAGATCATTTGAAAGGAAAAATATGCTTTAAATATTGTAATATGACAAATAGTCTAAATACTACATCAGTATGTTTACATTATCATTGAGCTTATTATGTAAGATATTTTTCTTAAAGAATAAACATCTTGATGAAAATTATTCGATTACATTCTATTGAATAATACTGATAAGATTACGTCAATCAATTTTCGAAATTTTGTGTTTACACTAATTAAATGATATTTGAATTCTAGTTGACTGTGATATGTAATGCGGAATTTTCAATGTCGATTATCAATAAATAGACATTATATGTCATTCATTACCACTGGAAATATAATACTGCACTAATTTCAAATTAAATCGATATGCTGTTAATTCATCAATCACAGTATCTATTGTACAACTAAAATATAGTGTACATGTATCACCCAGTGTTTAAATCGATTGTTCTAAGCACATATATTTCAAAAAAAAGTTCTTACAGACTATATTCTCATAATTCCTATTTTGAATTTTTTGATTTAGAATAATTTACAATATATTACTTCAAGTATATATCGCTATCAGCACTTATGAAATGATTTCAACGAAACATATTCATCATTTTAATATTAATGTAAGTATGTGCTTGTGATGTGCAGTTTACGACAAATATAGCTTCTTTAAAAAAGAAATTCATCTTGAGTTTTACTGACAAGATTATACACACTTCAAACAGGAAAATGAAAAAAATTCAAATTGAAAAATCAACTAATTTTCTTTTTAAAATATTTTATTGTCTCAAGATTACATAAAATATTAATTCAATCCATATTATATGAAACTATTATATTTTGATGCAGCATAAAACGTTGAATCTTTTAATAATAAATTCGATTTATCGAGGACGTAATTAGCCTTCAAACCAATCATTTATGTGAGAGGTGTTTTATAAAGAGAAAACAGCATATTTGGTGAAAACATGTTCAGCATTAATTCGATTGAAAATCAATGAAATCTTCGACTATCTAGACTCTATTTATACTAGTTCGAAAGTATTTTTCACGAACTACAAAATCGTATAATTGGCAACTCTCTATTTTCTTGGTCAAAAGAAATCTTCTGGATGGATATTTTGGAAAACAGTCGAGTAACGTTTATTTTGAGGCTATGGAAACACATAGTGGGACTTCCGACTCCGTAGAAGTACACTGATGCCCAACTTTGTTTATATTGGATCGATAGCGTGTTCCCCAGGCTGCAAAATAGTATATCTCTGAAGTATTAAATTTGTTCTTCAAAAGAATTCCAACAAGAAATGTTCTATGGAATAGGTCAAAATAGTACCTTTTCAGTCTGAAAAGGTACTATTTTGATAACATCTTTTACCATGTGAAAAATAAGCTGTCTATTGTTTCTGTAAGTTGCTGTGTGAAAGGTACTGTGAAGTGAGCTTCATGAAATTAAAGATCCACCAAGATATCTAAGTTTCCACAGGCATCATAATTCGAAATAAATTGGAGAATAAAATGTCTGAATATTATTAGTTTTATGACGAGTTGATATGCCGGTTTTTTCTGATTGAAGCTATATGTTTACGTGGATATCCTGTTTGGTTAAGATGGATGACAGTTTTCAAAAATGGGAGAATCATTTATGAGAGAAGTAATAGTAATATAAACGATGAAGAATCAATGTTACCACTTACATCCATTTTCACTGTCCTTGAAGGCACTACCGTAATCATCATTATTTTGAATGACTTCTCTCTACGGAATGCAAACTTGGACATAAAGTAGCAGTTGACTAACCAAAAGAGGATGGTTGGAATAATTGCTTTCACCACAAGAAACATCAACAATTTGTCTTAAGGATTTTTTACATTAACAAAATGAAGAGTTAAGAGATACGTCATTTTGTAGCACACAAAAAAATGCTATCAAATCGAAAATAAGAGAGTCGGCCACCAACCTAATTTAATGGAAAACAAGGTTCAATAGTATCATGCATGCTCAGGGTTTTCTACGAAAAATAATGTTTTACGAGTTTTGTTATCAGATAGATGAAGTGACACGTTTTGATTATATTTAAGGAAAGCTTTTCAAATGTTTTTGTCAGCGGGAAGCACACTTGACAAACATATGAAGATAAATCAACTTGATCAGCTAAAAATATTTTGTTTATCAAATGGGAATGCTTCATAAATATATTTTGAAAATAAATGTTCTTAGCGTAGTATTTCTCCTTATCTAATAATTTTGTCTTAAGGATGAATAATATTATAAAATAAGTCACTTCTTTTCGAAACGACTATCATCTCAACGATTCGATAGAATTTAATCTGATTACAGTTCATTATTTCAATAAATGGTCTATATACTGCTTTTCCACGAAGAGCGATTCAGATTTCTGTTCTAGTCTAGTGCCAAGAAATAAGCCGAATACCTTTGTACATCGATACAAACGACATCTGGTTTGATTGCTTTGAATGCCATTAGTCCTTTTATAAAATATTACCTTATCTTCCATCGTATACCATCTCTTGACAGTTATAATTCAGTCTCATGTTGATTTTTTTTTTCGTTTTTATGTTAACTTATAAACGAAAAAAAAATATATGAAGTAGATTCGAATCAAGAGCCTTTATTTTCATACCATCAAAACAATACACATTTCTATATGGTGTCGATTTGCCATGCAATGACATGTAATTTCATCAGATTTAAATGATATAGAGCAGCTACTGTAATTTTTGCTTTCATCATTTTTTTTGCTATTTACTGAAGGCAAACGAATTGGTCTGTCATCATAAACTTAGAAATAATTGTCTTACATCATACCTTTATATTTGGAATACAGTATATAAGAAGCTAAAATTAACTAAAATAAAAATAAAAATCTAATTCTATTCTTTCTGATCTTTGTAACAATTAAATAATATGTCTGAAGAAAAAAATATTGATCGTTCCGAAATGGAAAATTTACTAAAACGAAGATTTTTTTATGATCAAGCGTTTTCAATTTATGATGGTGTCTCTGGTCTATATGATTATGGTCCCGTGGGTTGTGCATTAAAAGCAAACATTTTAGCTCTGTGGCGTCGACATTTTATTCTAGAAGAACAAATGCTGGAGGTTGATTGTTCTATGTTAACTCCCGAACGTGTATTCAAGTAGATTTTTCATACAATATAAAAAGCATTTGTGTTATTTTTGCTTGTAGAGCATCAGGTCATGTTGATCGATTCGCAGATTATATGGTAAAAGATATTCAAACAGGTGAATATTTTCGAGTAGATCATCTAATTGAAGGTAAATAAGAAGTTATATTTTCATTAAATTAGTTATTGTTTTCGTTTTATTGAAAAGGTCATCTTGAAAAATTGCTTGAAGCAAAAGATATTCCAGATGCAAGAAAAGCCGAAATTAAACAATTATTACGAGAGGTAACTTTACGAAGAAACATTAAATGATCTAATTATTTCATTTAGGTTGGTAATATGAATGCGATAGATATGCAAAAACTTATAACACAATATAATATAAAATCACCTAATAATAACAACGAACTTTCAGAACTTATTCCATTTAATTTAATGTTTTCAACTTCAATTGGTCCAACAGGGCAATTAAAAGGGTTAGTTTAATATTAATTAATATAATATATTTTAAAAATATTCAAATATTATTCTTAATCTAGTTATCTTCGACCAGAAACTGCTCAAGGCATGTTTGTTAATTTTAAAAGATTATTAGAATTTAATCAAGGTCAATTACCATTTGCGGCTGCTCAAATTGGTACTGCATTTCGAAACGAAATCTCACCACGATCAGGTTTACTTCGACTTCGGTACGTTATTGATATATTTTATAAATCATTTTAATATAAAAAATAACATCTCTAATTCCACTCTTATTCTGTTTTAAAAAAAAGGAGTTTTGGAACATGGACATATTTGCTTAGAAAGATATGAAAATGAAATTTTTCTAAGCTTTTTTTTTTCTTTCTTTAGTGAATTTACAATTGCAGAAATCGAACATTTTGTTGATCCAATTGATAAGACTCATCCAAAATTTGAAACTGTTGCTGATCTTAAAATTCAACTATATCCAGCTATTAATCAAATAGATAATAGACCAGTTGAATTGATTCGTTTAGATGAAGCTGTTCGTTTAAAAATAATTAATAATGAAACTCTTGCTTATTTTATTGGTCGAATTTATTTATATTTTATTAAAATTGGTATTGATAAAAATCGAATTCGTTTTCGTCAACATATGAATAATGAAATGGCTCATTATGCAAGTGATTGTTGGGATGTAGAATGTAAAATAAGTTATGGTTGGATTGAATGTGGTGCTTGTGCTGATCGATCATGTTATGATTTAACACAACATACAAAATTTAGTGGTCAACGACTTATGGCTGAACGTAAATTACCTATATCAAAACAAATTCAAATTAAAGAAAGAAGAATAAATGGTAAATTAATTGGTCAAATATTTCGTAAAAATACTTCAATAATAATTGAATATTTACAAAAATTATCTGATAATGAAGCTGATATTTTACATGAAAAACTTAATGAAAAGTATTTTTAAAAAAAAATTGTTTTTTAATAGAAATAATTACTTTATTTTATTATTTCTTTAGTAATCAAAATATTATTATTGATAACAAAGAATTTACTATTACAAGACAAATGTTCATAGTTGAAACAAATGAGAAAATAGTACAAGGTAAATATTCTTAATTAATTCTAATAGATGAGCCTTTTTAACTCATTGTATAAACCTATTATCTTTGTCTTTGAAATAAATTTTTTTGTCTCGGTACAAAATTTTAAAAAGTTTCCAACTCTACCCATCAAGATAAATAGATTTGAAAATGAATTTTAAATTGAAGAGTAGAAACCGATTCGATTGTATCAAGTCATAGAATGGGATTAAAAAACAAGAACAAAAAATGTTCTATTTTTTCTAGTGGAAGAATATATACCATCAGTTATTGAACCAACATTTGGTATTGGTCGGATATTGTATTCTATACTAGAACATAACTTTAAAATTCGTCCTGAAGATAATCAACGAAAAGTAAATATTTTTCTTTTAGATATTTTTTAAGAACGTATCTGATTATTTTAGTATTTTACATTATCACCTTTAATTGCGCCATATAAATGTGCTGTTTTACCACTGAGTAATAATACAGAATTTCAACCATTTGTTAAACAAATCTGTAGGTTTTTTAATTTTATTCTGTAATGATAGCTTATTTTTTTTTCAATATATTTAGCTAATCTTTTAACTCGTGATGGTATATCACATAAGATTGATACAAGTAGTAGTAATATTGGTAAACGTTATGCACGTTGTGATGAAATAGCTATACCATTTGCAATTGCAATTGATTTTGATACATTACAACAACCACATTCAGTTGCATTACGTGAATTAGATTCATTAAAACAAATTCGTATTAAAGTATATAGTTTCTTCTAGTTTTTTGAAACTTTTTAATAATTATTTATCTTTATTTTTAGATTGATGAATTAGTATCTGTTATTCAAGATCTTTCAACAGAAAAAGTAAATTGGAATGAAATATTTGCAATATATCCTCAATTTACAGAACAACAAACTAAAAGATTAGACAGTTAATAGTGAAATATATCATTCTTTTTTTTTCCATAATTAATTTTGAACTTTTTCTTTGACAATGAAATAAAAAATTGATGAAAATAATTGAATTGAAGAAATGAATAATAAAAATAATGATTCATCTGATGCACATAGAACCCAGCTGATGCCTATATAAAAACAGAAAAAAAAAACTAGAATAATAAACATATCGATGTATTTTTGGTTTAGACGTACGTTTGATTAATTTTTGGAAAAGACAAAATAATATTTCTTCGTTTTTGATAAATGATTCTTATGTAATTGAATAATATATTGAAAAATAAGGTAGGATATATAGATAATTATTAATATATAATATGATATTTTTTTGTTGGATAATAAATAAATAAGGAAATTTGTAAATTTTATGGATCTATATAGACCTTGAAACCTGCTGTTTCTTCTTGAGTCAAGGACTGTTTTTTTTTCTGCACAATTCTGCGCTTTCTCTGTTATGGTTTTTATTTATTCAAATACAACGAAAACATTTATAAAAAAATATTTTCAGATATCAATTTGTTTTTAAGCCAAAACTTTATCTATCTTGCAGGTCGTAGTAAACTATGTCTATTATAAAAAAGGTTTGTACTTATAATCTATTTTTAAACAGATCGAATGTTTGGCATAATGAGTATTAATGTTGGAATAAAATTGCAAATGTTTCATAATTGTAGTTTATCATGATAATATATTTATTTTTCATTTTCTTCTCATACTAAGAACATGTACCTAGAAGTATCACATATTGCTAAAAGAAAAAAACAAAAATAGAAATCTTTTATATATACAAAATATCTCAATTAACATAATTCATCATTAATATATGAAAAATATCTTAATATTAATATCGGTAAAGACTTCAGAATAGGAAGAAATATGAATATATTATCATAATAAGCTACAATTACATTACAACATTAAAACACATTATGCTAAAAGTTTCCGCTCATAATTTCATATGAGCAGAACTATACGTGAGGAAAATCTTAACTGATTCAAATTTTTTCTAAAGAGCTGTGTAGAATATTCAAAAATAATTCAGTATTAATAATGACTTTAAGTATGATAGATACATCGTTCACAAAATGTTAAAGAATATAGTAGTTTTGTAGTCTAACTTTAGTCATCTATAATTAATCATATAGAATACTATGCACTGTAAATTTAAAATATTAATAGTGTCTGTTATTTATCCAAGTGCGATTCGATTATTTGTGATCATCCAACTTCTGAGAGTTTCAACAGTTATATTATTTAAATTTATAACAATCAAACTTGACTATATATTCATAAGTATTAAATGAAGTATAGCCTCTCAGAGAGAAAAAAATCTAATCGCTGGATGATGCTCAAAATTTTTTTAATTTTCTGTTAGTGTATAAACAGCGATATAAAATGTGTTCTAATATTTATATATATATGTGTAATTCAACTTAGCTTATAATGTTTATAGAGAGAAGATTGTACAAAGTATTAATACAAATATCGTAATACCTCTTCCTTTATATGAAATTATATTAGCAACGATTTCAGATTGATTCCTAGAGGTAAAATAATACTTTATGTTTTAATCGTTTGCAATAGGAAATGTTTTACATAAAAAAAAAAGGAAATCTATCATAATAAAAACTTTTCTCAGATTTTATGCAAGGAATAAATACATTGAGCGGTTTCAATAACTCTTTTACACACTCGTGAAGTACACTAAAAAAAGCTTTCAAGAAAATCGAGCAATAAAAATCGAATAAATATTCATGACATATAAAGAGTATCATTAAAGATGAAAGAATCATTATTGTATTCAACATTTTTTCTTTTCCTTCATATAATAGAACGATATTTTGATATAACAAATGTCATTCATTTTTTATTGAATTATTCTAGAAATTAACATTGATCAACAATAAAAATAAACGATTAGAATCATCACAAATGAATAATAATCACAAAGCACATAAATTTGAAAAAATTAATGAACAAAATACATCCTTTCGAACTGAACCTATGCGAGAACGTCGACATGCTTTAGCTGATACATCAACAGTATCAACAAATACTAATACATCTGGTCAGAATCAATGTTATTATCAATTAGCTGAACGTGTTCGAGAACTTGAAAAAGAAATTGCACCTGATCTTCGTTTTTATCAATTACCACCAAATTATTCACCATTTTCAGCTATAACACCATGTTCAAATATTAGTGGAGCTGGTTTTTCAAATTATTCACATCCACAAAATTTTCCAATAAATCTACTTTCACCTAATTCATCTGTACCAACTCATCCATGTGGTTTATCTTCAAAAGTTATCGAGCGTGCTCATCTTATTCCCGAACGGTTAGATAATATATTAATTAATTCTACAATATATTAATATTTGTTTTTATCTAGATTTTGGATTCAATGGCAAGAAAAACAAATGCAAAATCGAATAGAAGAACTTGAATATATTAAAAATAGTTTAACTAGTCCATCAAATGAAGTTAATTTAGGAACAACAAATCGTCGAAAAAGTCTTTTATTACTTCATAATGCACAACGTCGTGTTAGTTTTCCTCGATCTACAAATAATTATAAAACAGTATCAACAAGTATTGGTAGTGAAACACCTTCATCAAATATTGATAATCATAATTCATTCAGTTTTGATCAACGATCGATAGATGATGCAGATATAGATAATCTAAATGATTTGAATATATCTTCGCCTAAAGAACCAACGACTCCTATTCAATGTGTTCGAAAACCTCATTCAACACTTGATCGTTCTCGTTTATCTATATTCTTACCATTTTCTAATACAAATTTACTAGAACAAACAATGCTTACTAATAATTTGACTAAATCTATATCAGAAAAACCAAATGATATTAAAAATAATTTAAACCAAACAAATTCATCTGAAAATAATATTGATGATGTAGCACAAATTGCTACTGAATTTAATTTTACATTACTTTTACGAGAAAGAAAAGGTCGAACAAGTCCATTAGTATATTCAAAATCAATTATTAATCGTACTATTAAATTTGGTTCATCATCAAAAAATGATCCATTAATATATCAAAATGAAACATCATCTGATGAAGAAATGGTAATTTAAAAATATTTTAAAGCTTATTTAATTCAGATTTTAAATTATTTTTTTCTTCTTTACCTGATTTTTCATATATATGTAAAAACAAACAAAGTCGTCTGTTTAAACAAGAAAAAACTGACTGAAAATTTATTTTATAAGTTCTTTCTATGCACTTGATACGATGATAAATAAACATAAATTTTGTCTACAAATTCTTTTCAATCAGAATACTTCCTATTTTAAGGTTTCATATTACATGATACACAAACACAGCCTTTTCATTATAAAGTATATCTTGAGATATATTCAACTTAATGAAGAGTGATGAAACCATATCTACATATGTTAATAAGAAACCTTCTATATATTTATTTCTAGAGATGAAATGATTTTCTCATCTAACCATTGATCAATATCTTTCAAAGATGGAGCAATTCTTTTCTATACATTCCTATTTACTTAATAACGAATTCAACAGTCAAATGGTAAAAAACAAACTTATGAAATTTTACCGTTCGAATCAACAACACTATACTACAGAACAATGTCATTTAATTTGTTTTTTCAAGCAAGAAAATTTTCATAATAAAGAAATCGGTAATGAGATTTTCAATAGTTCAATTATTGAAGGTGAGAAAATATATTAAAGAAAAGAGAATAATGGTAATTTTCAATAAGACATGCTTATGATCAACAAGAATCACGCCATTTACCCTAAAGAAAGAGATTGAGCTGATGCAAAGCTCAGGTAAAAAACAAACAAGGTTGAAAGGAAAAAAAAAAGAAGAAAAAGAAAGAGAGAGAGAGAGAGAGAGAGAGAAAGAATGAAAGAAAAAATCACGATCATCAACCGGTGAAGTAACTATATTTTTTATTTTAAATTTTTCTTTTACTCTTGACATGGGGCATTCTTTTTCTTCTCAACAAAAAAAGCAAGAGTAATGCAAGATAAAAAAAATTATTTTTCAATACAAATATTAACAGTTCATCAATAAAAAAACAAAACAAAGAACTGGTAAAGAATACATTCTTTTATTTTTTTATTTATCAACAAATAAATCAATTTTACTTTTTTGTTCATACTACAGTTACAATTACATTAATCATGTCTGATGAATATAATTATAATGAAATTCATAATGTTCCTAATTCTATTCGAAAGAAAAAAGAAAATATTCGAATTTTTATTCAACGAAAACGTTTAGCATCTGGTATTTTACATAAATCTATTTCATCACAATTTAATAGCATGGAAAAATTAATTTCATTTGTAGAAAAACAATTGAATTCAAACAAAAAAAAATCTCAAAATGATAAAAATACCATTGTTATCAATTATAAACCAGTATTCGTTAATTCGCGTCAAAAAAAACCAACAAAATCAAAACCAATACCAACACCAGCACATTCACCCACTCATACTAATCGACGATATAGTATAACACCAACATCAAATTCTGATAATTTATCATATACTTCGAAATCTAATCGTACAATAAATCGACAATCAGTTTCATTTGATGTACCTGATGTTGAAGATCCATTTATGTTTATTGAAATGATGTATCAACAATTATTTACTGAAGATGGACAATTACGTAATGGAACTGAAACAAAAGATTTAGCCGATTGTGTTAAACAAATTGTAACACATTCAAGAAGAAATTCAATGGTACGTAGAGATTCAATAGCATCAAATATTCATCAACAAAAACTTTCATCGCCATCATTTCATAATTCAATATTATCAAAAGCAACATCATTATCATCTTCACCTCGTTTTATACCAAATGCATTTTATGAAGAAGAAGAAGAAGGATCTAATACATTATTATCAAAAAATAGAATTTTTGATACATCTAGACGGTAATTATATTATTATTTTTTTTAAATTTTGATACTCTAATTTTTTTTTCTCTTTCAAGAAGTTCAAAACGATCAAGTTTAGATAATTTAGTTCATCATCAACAACAACTTCATGCAATATTCAATTCATATTATCATCACCAAAAACGAACATCAACGACTCAAACAACAATGAATCCTAATTATCCTTTTTCTATCGATGATACTGATAATGAAGATCTTGATACATTTTCTGATTTAAATTCTTATCGTAAAACAATTTATACTCCTCCACCAACAAATATTGATGATGATATAGGTCAAACAGAATCGAAACTTTTATCATCATCTGGTTATCAATCATTAAAATCACATGAACCAATTATTTCCGAAATACATACACAAAATGATCATTATTATTGTCCAAATTGTGTACATAAATCACAAATTACTAAAATATCTCCAACATCATCAGTGAATATAATTCAACCAATACGAGATACATTTATGAAATATCTTAATTTTATATTGATTTCAAAAAATATCCTTATTATACCTTTGTTTATTTTTTTATTACGTCAACGATCAATGTATATAGGTAATTAGAAAAAAGAAAATGAAGCAAAACTTCCATAGATTATATCCGTCCAAGATACGCACTTTGTTTTTATTGTAACCATAAATTTGTAAAAATTTTCTTTCTTCTATCTATATGATAAAGCATAGATGAAAAAAAAAATTAAAAATAATTCTTATTGACATAGCTATTCAATAAAAATTTAATTGATATTCGTGACAAAAAAAAACCGAAGAGAAGATGACAATATAAAGTCTAATATCGATGAGCATCAATCAAGACAAAAGTTAACTAACGATTGATTATAAAATTTTTGTCTGAAGAATTTTCAGAATTAATTTCATTTAGCTAAATTGAATGTGTTGAATCAACTTTTCCTTTAAAACATCGGACTGAAAAATGACTATACTTACTTGAAGCTATTGGTATATGTTTATTAATCATTGATCGTGTTTGATCGAAATTTATTCATGCTATATATTGTATGTTCAATATTTCCAGCTTCAAAACAATTCATTAATGATGAAATTGTTCTCATTATTGGTTTCGATACTATTTGAGGTTGCGTACTTGCTGTTGAATTTTCAAAATATAATGCATTTCATTGTCTATGAGATATTGATGAAGTAGAAAATCAAAAAAACAGATGAATTATTATATGCACAATATAATCATTGTCGAATAGTTGCAATGAAAGTTTATATTACATATTGTTATGTAAATTTTTTATTATTAAATAATTCGTTTTTTATTCAGTATATTAAGACAAAACATCAGAAAAAATTATATAGGTGATATTGGGAATGTTTAATGCAGATGATTTTCAATATCTATAATGAGAGACTAAACATTGATACTGCTTAGAACAGATATAATGTCATGTCAAAATAATTGTTTAGTTGTTCGATAAACTGAAGTTGGAGATAATTCAAATTGTTCATTTTTTAGGCCTAGCATCACTTTTTCTAAGAGAAGCACCTTTTTTCATTTTAATATAATAAATAACACTTTGTTGAAATTCAAATGTTGCAGTTGTTACAGAACGACCAGATCTTTTTTTATCTTTAACAGAGTCCTCTGTTTAATATTTGTGAGATGCACTTATGCAGTGATTTATATTTTAATGGCGGTGGATTATCATAACTTTGAACGAAACGAATTATACGACCAACACGTCATGTTGTGTTCAGACGTTTTAAAACGAATCTTAGTCATTTTCGTGTGATATCATTCGCTAATATTTCTTTCTTCTTTTCTCCTTACTTTTATTCCTGTTCTTTCTTCATCGTTATTTCCGTATTCTTCGCTGATTCTATCTATTACATAAATTTATGTCTGTATACACGTGCACATAACAAAATTTAACACATGACGTAATTTAGTAAATGCTACAGCTGATACTGACGCTCAGTTGGGTCGTACAAATGTGCATTACAATTTCATCATGATTGTTTATGCGCTAAAAATATTAAAAATCGATCTCAAAAATTTTTGCATTTAGGTTTGTCAATGTTACTTTACTACTAGTTATAGCTAGAGAGCTGAAACTTTCAGAAATAAAAGATTTTGATTAGATGTATATATAGTAAAAATTTCAACCCTCTAGGCTGAGTGAAAGTATGAAAAATATGAATAACAAATTATCGTCAGTTACTATCAAACACCCTTTACAAATGCGAGAAAGTAGATGGCATCTCAATTGATACTTTAGTTTTGTGCATCTTTAGTTGTCCTCTAATGCGAGGTAAATCTTCTATTCAATTTAATTCTTTTTTGTTTAAACAGTTTTCAGTTACTTCAGAAATACTCTTTTTGATGTTATAAACTGGGTTTTCAATTTCTTCATATATACTAATGTCATCTAACTTTTCTTCGATTTTTGATATGTAATCATCTGTGTTCATAATAACCACTTTTCCACCTTTATCTGGTGGTATGACTATGATATTATCCATATTTTTATTTTCGTTAGGTTGTCATTTTTTGGCTTTCTCCACGTCTTTATAAACTTTGTTACTTCTGCAATCGCCGCTTTTTTATCAATGCAGGTGTTTTAAATAAGGCTAAGAGGACATATAATTGTGAACGATAAGTCATGAATCAATTGGTTTTTGATATAACAGATAGGAATACTATGAAGTGTTTTGCAGTGTTAGTAGATCATCATGACACCGTTATTCTGTTGCTTATCATTTATTAATATATACGTCCTGATACCACAATCTATAGCGATCAACGGGTAACTTATAATAGTCGCTCTACTGATCCTCAACAATATGTTCTGGGTGTGTATGTGATAAGCAAAAAGAAAGCTCAAATGGGTCAACATGTTTCTCTCCTAGAAACTCATCTAGTCAAATTCATGTATAGACATTGATTTGGCGATTTTTCTTTCGAAAATCTTGCATCATACTGTATCTGATTGTTAGGATGATGTCACTGGATTACATCATTTATATATTTCATATATTATTCTTTGTCATCTCTATATGTGTGTCTTTATCTTTCCTTCCGATATAAAGTGTTGTTATCTACACATATACATAATAAATAGATCGAGGAAGATAAAACAACATCTAACATTGATGTATATGTGATTTAATTTCTTTTTTTTCAATAAATATATTACACAGCATATTCATGACATTTCTTCTACTGTCATTGTGATTACTAGAGAAAACACGCTAATCATTTTTTTTCTTTCCTTTCATTTCATCATATACACGTCAGCAAAGAGAGTGTGTACATCGTGTAGAAGCGTCTTTCCTTTTTAGGATATAAATCTTTCGCTTTTTGCGTGTTCTCTTTTCTATAGATGGCGTTGAAGAATTGATCTTTGTGAGTCATGATTATTCTTCAGCTTTTTTTTTGAAACTTTCTATATATTTGTCTTTACGTAGCCGTTGCACTTCGATAAAAGCATTCTTTATATTCTACTATTGGCAACTCAGTAACATTACTACTCTGTTTTAAATATCTGAGTTATCTTCGTTATAAGATCATCACGCATTAACTCAATTCAGCAACGAGTAACAAATCAGGTACCAACTGCGATACATAGATACACTTACTTCCATATTTTTGTTGCATACAGATTTAAGTAAGTCCTTGTTTAATCTATTTCCATCTATGATCAGACCTTTTGGAAAAGTATTGCATATTCTCTGAACTAGACCTAAGAGGTGAACAACGTGCTTCATTTGATGCGATTTTTGTCTATCAGAAGTAGCGCGATCTACTTTTTGTTATCTTGAACTAATACAAGCTAGAGTGATATACATCGAAGCATTGTTTATGGATATTCTTTCACTGGTTCCTTCTTGTATTGATTAAAAACATCTTATTTCGATAAAAAAAATACTAAAATATTGCTTTCAATACACGATCTGTCAGTTAGCCTGAGAAAGAACGCCGTTCAGTTGAACACGCACCACCTCTACAGGCTCTAAGAGTCATTTTCGAGTCTTTGGTCACAATTAGTTTTTATGCAAACAAATTACATAGCTTTGGTGTCTATTTTTGGAAGAAAGAGATGAAGACGCAACTACTCATTCACAGGAAAGAGTCGAACAGTACAATTCAGTTGCAAAGAACTGAACTGTTTGAACAATTTTTTGATAGGAACTGATCTGATTGTTCGTATAGTTCCTTTGACAGGAGCTGATCTCTGAAAACAGTTCTTTTCGTAGTAACTATCCGAAATTTTCCCCAAAACCGAACAATATTACTCAACATCCGGAAATATTGTTCCCAAAAAAGAGCAATATTACTGTGACGATTTTTGATAGAAGAGATGTTAGCACTGATGAAACTATGCTTTATTGTATATTCCCTAACCAAACATCGCATCGCTTCCATACAAAACAGACACCTATATACTTGTCTATGAGAGAGAAGAAAAATATAAGGAAGGAAAGAATAATAGGACAGAACGTAAGAACAATATCGTGGGGACATAGTATCACATGATGTGCATCGTAAGGACAAAAATATAAGAACTCGTCAAACATCATGTATACAAAATGCACTTAACCGGGATCGGCACAATTACTTAATACCCCGAAAATATTGTTCCTAAAGCAGAACAATATTACTCAACACCCGGAAATACTATTCCAAAATCAAAAAAATATTGGACAGTTCTTACTAGAAGAACTGTTCTTAGAGATCAGTTCCTCTAAAAGGAACTGTACGAGCAATCAAATCAATTCCTATCAAAAACCTGTTCCGACAGTTCAGTTCTTTGGAACTGAACTGAAACGTCCAACTCCTATTCACAGAAAATTCATTTTATCCGTTTTTGTTTCAAATACAATGAATTCTCTTCGTGGAAATTAGTATATTTATGATAGAGGTACAATCAACTCTAAGTAACTAGACCTGCAATATTATATATGACTAGAAATTTCGAACTTCAATAAAAAAAACAGGTTGATAATTCTCAGGAATGTTCCAGAAACAGAATTTACGTAATCATCTTCTTGAAGGAAAATAATTAGAACATGCTGATTTCTAAAGAGTACGGGCGAGTGAAAATCTTCCAGGACTTAATAATTGTGGAACGCTTCAACACTTGAATTCGAGTTTCATTTATTTCACTACTGTGATTCTACAAGAAGCAGCCAATCGCAGTAGAACAGCAAATATGGTTGCGCTGCCTTGTGAGTAAGAGTAATTGTATATTTCTATTTAGAGGACCAGCAATAAATGGCATAGTGGAACATATTGCGTGTATCGAGCGATTCCAACGGTTACATGGAAGATGCTCCCCGGACAGTTGCTCCGCAGCAAAATTTGCCTATGAGGCCCAGATCAAGTCTCAATCAAGACCGATCCTCAACCTCTGGTTCGCTCTCATTCACATCATCATCTCCATTGTCATCTGTGCCCTCAAACTTAGTCGGACATGCGCCTATACTCTCATCGTTCGGGGGACAAGTGCCGCTAGAGAGCACCTTTGATGTTTCCAGTTCCAACAATTGTCATCTTTGTCCTCACTGTCGCAAATGCACTGGATTTAAGAGGACAAATTCCTGTATTGGAGAGCCTTGCTTGTCACATATCAAGTATTGCGAATGCAAGAACTCGCGTGATGACGAAACCGAAGAGAGAGCCGCCGAGCAAAGGGCCGCAGAACAGAGAGCTGCAGAGAAAAGGGCCACAGAACAGAGAGCCGCCGAGCAAAGGGCCACAGAAGAGAGAGCTGCAGAGAAAAGGGCCACAGAACAGAGAGCTGCAGAGAAGACGGCCGCAGAACAGAAAGCCGCCGAGCAAAGGGCCACAGAACAGAGAGCCGCAGAGAAAAGGGCTGCAAAAGATAGAAGGGCCGCAGAACAGAGAGCCGCCGAACAGAGAGCTGCAGAGAAAAGGGCTGCAGAACAGAGAGCCGCCGAGCAAAGAGCTGCAGAAGAGAGAAGGGCCGCAGAACAGAAAGCCGCCGAGCAAAGAGCCGCAGAGCAGAGAGCCGTAGAGCAGAGAGTCGCAGAAGAAGAAAGAGACGCAATTCAGAGAGTCAGGGAAGAGCGACGGATCGCAGCTATCAAAGCCATGGAAGAGCAAAGGGCCGCAGGTCAAAGAGCTGCAGAACAGAGAGTTGGAGAAGAACAAAGAGACACAATTCAGAGAGCCGCAGAAGAGAGAAGAGTCGCAGCTATCAAAGCCATGGATGAGCAAAGGACTGCAGGTCAAAGAGCAGCAGAACAGACAGTTAGAGAAGAGGAAAGTGACATAGTTCAGAGAACCGCAGAAGAGCACTGGGTCGCAACTGAAACAGCTGAAGAACACGCTTTGAAATTAAATGAAGAAGGATTCAGATTATTCGAAGACGGAAAAATCTTAGAAGCAGCTTTTAAAATAGAAACAGCACTCGGAAAGTATGTGGAGGCAGTTAAAAAGTTTAAAGCCGCTGCTGCAAAGAAGATCCTGGATGTTATTCACAATTCATTCGTATTTGTGATAGATGCATTCATAAAAAACGGAGCGTATGACCAAGCGAAAAAGGCAATAGCATTCGCGACACTTCATTTTCCGCGTGCAACCAATGCTTTTAGAGAAGCAGCACGAATGATAGAGAGCAATGATTGGTCTCCTAATTATACAGAGCGAAATTTGATTGGATGTGAAGAAGTGAAAAAGAATACTACTGTGCAAGTAGCGAATAGAGTGAGGGAATAGAAAATAGATAAACTGCAGTAATATTAAGGGGAAAAAGTGGACTTATGTACTTTTTGTGCTTCTTCGTACTTCGTGATACGTCTCTGTACTTCGGAAGTACAGAAGTCCACGTTTTTTCCCTCTTTGAGTAATACTCTTAATAGTGTTGATTAATCTGTTTTATTTCATTATTTATTCTCGAACTAATCAATGTATTTTTTCTTATTTGTTCTATTCAATTGTTTTTCAAGCTTTTAAGCGTTCGATTTTTGTACACAGCTCTGCTTTTTTTGTACGATGTATGTAAAACAAAATCTCCTCTAGCGCTGAATCTAAGTGAATCGGATCGAAGAATGAAGTAATATTCATCAACAACTGGACGTAATCTATATATTGCAATACGGAAGTGACTGCGTCGTGGATCAATTCTTGCTTTGCTGAGCCCAATCCTCGTCAAGTGGCTCAATACATTTTCGTCTACTGATGAAGAATGACTATCTTTTTACTTTAATTTATATATCTAAACAAAGCTCTGACACTCGGCAAGATTGCAATGCAGATGTTTGTGGATGTCATCTCTGTGATACCATAGAACAGCTAGACTCAGTGGATTTATAGTGAGACTCTATTTAACAGAGAGAAAACCTGACAAACTGGAAAAACAAATCCTATTCATCACGGTCTTTCTTGGTCGCTCAGTATTAGCTGATATCTGAGAAAATCGCCTCAGAGATTAATCTTGGAATATAGCATTTATCTTGAAGTCATGAAGTAGGGTGTTTGATGGTGATAAGAGCATGCTACAATGATTTGATGGGTCAATCTACATAATCTTCGATTATTCTTGACAGTGTCTTATACTAATCGACTATCGTAAGTGGTTTGTTTGGAACAATTCATTTAAGTCAATTCCTCTTGTGATAAATTCCAGTAGGAGAACATACAAAACAGACGTAAGCGATGATGTTGTAAAATGACCTAAATCGAATTGTATCTACTGATTATTCTAGGAATCAATGTTAACTAGTGCTCAATGAAATGTCATAAGAAATGGCAAGCGATCCGATAAATGTCGATTAATTGGTTTTACCACAAGAGGCCATAATTCTATTGATGATGGCATTAATCAGAATCTGTGGATTTATTATGAAATTTTCCTTATGTGCGGGAGTGAAAAACGAATGCTGTGACAACAAATAAAATCAATTTAATTAACTAAAACTTTACACTTTAGTTTTTAAACTGAAAGAACAGTAGTTATCAAAAACACGAACCTCTGACAATAATTTGAAATTTTTTCTAATAATAATTAATCATTCTTTGGATCTGCTGCATTATATATAGAGGATACTAGAAAATAAATTCAAAGATATGTTTTTATTTCTAGATTTACTTATTGTGTTTTTTTGTAACAATATTAGCAGCAGACTTAGACAGAAGTCTACAACATCAGATTGATAATTATCAAGCAGAAAGAAGAATAGAGTTTTTTCAAGACGGAGATCGAGATAAAAGAGTCCCAAATGAATTCAAACACGGAAAGGACGATCCAAAAGCAATAGAGAAAGTAGAGGAGTTGGTAGGGACCTTAAAAGATGGTGGCAAAGCTGGATTACCTCATTTAGGATCACTAAGTGATGAAACCGGAAGACCCATCAAAGTTTTCGATGACAAGGGGCAAGTTATACGTATTATTGGTGAGAATAAAAGTGGTGATCCAGTAGAAGTACAATATCATAAGCCAACTGTCGATAAACCTCAAGGTCATTGGACTTTGCCAGGTGGTAAAGAACCAGCGGTTAATAATAGTGGACCAAACAACTGTTTATTTAATGTTATTGCGCAACAAACAGGAAAAGATCCCAACCAATTAAGAAAAGATACGGTTGTTAGAATGGAAAATAATAAGACGAACCTCGCTAATCAGGCTCATGATATTAAACGATTGGAGAAGTATAAGAAAGATGCATTAACAATGGGAGGAGTGGAAGAAAGAAAAGAATTAAATCCTTCTGAACTTCGTTTTTCGCAAACTAGTATTGGCTGTACAACAAGAGATGGAACTCCCATTGAACAGTTAGCAGAAAATATAAAACAATATGGTTTTGATGGTAATCATCGTATTCAAGTAGTGAGAATGCAAGACGGTAAATTTACTGCATTGGATAATCGACGGGTTGCAGCGAGTGATGCAGCTCAAGTGTTAATAATAGCAGATATTTATAATTATGATGAGATACTACATCCAGATCTACAAAAGCAGTATAAGGCGAAAACGGCACAAGCCGCCGTTCGGAAAAGAATGAATAGCAAGGATCGTGCAAGAAACGGATATCTACAAGACGAAGTTAGAGTAAGAGGTAAAAACGTTTTCGTATCCGATTTCGTAAAGAATACACGAGAGTCTTTTCAAGAGAAATCGAATCAATTATAGTTACGAATAAAATCATTTCTTTCATATAGTTTTACTGTTAGAATTTAAGATTTATATCATTATTGTTAGGCGCGTTCGTATTTTTCTTTTCCGTTTGCGAGTCTTTCAATTTATTTAAATTAGTTATTCCTTGTTGCATATGATTGACAGAGCGAGAGAATATTATTATTGCCAATATCTTGTATGGGTCAGTTTTTGGTCATCCAATTTAACCTGAAGCCCTCCAAAGTTATGGTTTTTGTGAGTCGATCCGAGGTTTTATTCAAGTTTTTTCTAATCGAATCTATGTCAAACACTATATACTATTATGTCAAAAAATAGCAGAGGACAAAAAAATTAAAAAAACTGAAGAGAATCATTTGAGATAAATGTTTTTTGTGTTTCTACCAATAGTTAATTTTTATATTTTATTGTACATAGTATTTCCATGTTACTGTTGTGAACTATCTAAATATATGATTGTAAGATTTAAATATCTATGTATGTGTTCATTTTCTCCAGTGTAAATCCGAAATCATAATGCCCATTATGTGTCTGACTTTTGTTAAAGTTTTGTAAGTTTTCTTGTAACCTTCTTTGCTTTTGCATTTTTGTATGAATATGGAGAGAAAAGGAAAATATCACTATTCATTTTTATCCTCTACGTATACGACGTGTTGTGCTTGCTACTTCCTCTCTGCTCTTCCGTACACATATCGTTAACGGTATCAAAAATTCCTCAAAATATGAAAGCAATTTGATGAAAATTGTAATTGCTGAATCGCTAAAATCAAAGAATTATGCAAACTATGCCTATTTAATAAATTACAGTTTGATAATAATTCAATAGCTAAACACTCTTATGAAATTTACGTATACATGTAAAATGTATTCGAAAGACAAATCTTCACCAGTTTGTTTTAGAGAACTAATTAAATTATCTATTCAGTAAGATTAGCATCAAAATTTAAAACAACTATTAACTATCTCAATGATAGAAACAAAGTGAACTATTTATTATGGAGCATTTTTTTTTCGTATTATAATTGCATTCCTTCTACTCGTGTGCTCAGCAGATGATGTACCAAATTTTGTATTTGATGTTCCTAGAGTATATATCGTTAGGAGAACGAAAAAATGATAAGACAAAAGTCGACTGTACATATTTTACAACTAAGAACTATTTTGCAAAGATCTTTAATCTGAAGAATGTTTTAATCAAAGGACATTTTTTTAAGGACGAAAAGTCGGAGGATATTTCATAAAGGACATTCTAGCATGTATTCATAAGTTCACTGCACTTTTTACTACGGTTGTAGCAACAACAACCACAATACCACTAAATAAACCATTTCATTCATATTGTAATTCCTTACGTCTTGAAGCCTACAAAATAAAATCTTTTATAACAAAACATATGTGAACAAGTCACTTGTATTAGCTGTTCATAGATCGTACATATTCGACTTCACTTCACTATGTGCATTATATATCATCGACGATTATGATATAATTGATGATAAATTTGATTAACCCTATTCATTTTCATGGTGATTTCTATGTCAGAAGATAAATTGATATATATTTCGTCAACTCTAATCCATAGTTACATATTCTACTTCTTTAAACAATTCATTTTCTATGTGGATTACTACTGTAAAGTCTTTATTAAGACTTGATGTCAACATGGTCAATATTTTCACAAAATATTTGTGATGCTTATTCATATTTCAAATATTCGTCAATCAAGTATCAAGCACAAACTTTTAGTTTCATCTAAAGAGTATATTCGAAAAATATTTTAGCTCTGTTGCTCAATTACTATCAAACATCATCCAATAAGTTAAGAAAAAACCATTGTTATGACTATGGTATTTCATATGAATAAACTCTGATTCAAACATATTTCTCTGTCATAAAATATTTGCTTCTGTTACAAATAATTAAGGTAATTATCCAGATGAATGACATATTTGATTTGAATCCTGCTTAAGAAAAACAATAACGATATAACTTTCCACTGAATCACAAAAAATTAATTTCTGTTTTGAAGTATGTAACATATTTGAAAAAGATTGCAGTTGAATTTTTTTTGTGAGTTTTATCATTTGGATGAACTGTTCGATCGTCTTTTTTATTGCTTATGTATTCAATTAGTATATTCCGAAATGTTAATTTCCGTCTTCGTTCTCTTATCGTATATTTTTCCACCATTGTTTTTTATACATTATATTGCTATGGAATGAAGAATTATAATAAATAAAAAAAATATTTCAATCATATATAAGATGTCATTCAATCGACTTAAAACAATATTTTCAATATTACTTCTAATATGTAGATCTGTTGTTCATCTATGTAAAATTAGTTTTATTATTTATATTAATATTCTTTACATGTTCATAAAAATTTAGGATTAAATTTCTCATCCTTTTAACTTCATCATCAATAATATCAGTTTATATGATTCAATGAATGACTTCGCATTATTTGATTCACTTGTAGATGTATTTTTATCGGTTTACATATTAATAGTTCTTTCCAACGATTATACATCAGCAGATGAATGTGATGTAGGACAAAAGTTGTTCGAAATATTCAAAAAGCTATTTATTCCAATCAAGTAATATTTCATTGTTGAAGCTTTTTTTATTTATATCTAATAAATGAATTCTTGTTTTCTATGTTTGATCAAGTAATTGAAATGAATGAAATAAAGCATCATTGTGAAAACACACATAGTTATACAAAAAAACAAAAAAATCAACATTGTTTTTTATTGTTATTAACATGCGTGTGGGTGTTGCTCGTGCTTTCATATAGGTAGTTGACTGAAGATATCTTTAGCAGTCTGTTTCTAGAAAATAGTATATACAATCATTTAAAAAATAATCTCCTCCAACTTCCAGAAAAATATATAAACATACAGTACTTCTCCCTAATAACGACGGAAAATTTTTGCTTCATTTTGTTTTCTTTCGCGTTCATCTATTTTAATACCGATCCCAGACCATTATATATTTGGGGAATCTTTGGATGACGCTCTTTCGAATGGTATATATCCGATCCATATTCTTCAATGTTTTGATGAAGATATCACCGGTCTACGATCAACATGTCTTCCTGTCGTTATTAGGTGCTGGTACCATAATAGCGACGGCCAGCTAAATTTTCTCCCTAATAACGACGTTTAAGCAAAATTTATGCTAATAATTATTTTGTTTTTAAAAAATGCGTTTTTCAAGCTTATTATTCAGGAAATGAGGCCAGGTTGTATTACAAATTTTAAAGATCATCTCAAACTCTATCTATATCTAGCGGTTCATAATGATTCAATAATATCATAAGGAAATCCTAGAACCATCAAAGATTATCACGACTCAATAGAAAAAAAAAGTATCCCTAATAACGACGTCCAGCAAAATTTTCTCTCTAATAACGACGCCAAGCTATTTTTTTTCCCTAATAACGACGATAAGGTGATTCTACATCACCACAATGAGTCTAGCTAATTTTTCTCCCTAATAACGACGTCCAGCTAAATTTTCTCCCTAATAACG
>JAJEKB010021085.1:78876-108955 GCA_022393335.1 Macrotrachela quadricornifera
CGTTATTAGGGAGAAAATTTAGCTGGACGTCGTTATTAGGGAGAAAAATTAGCTAGACTCATTGTGGTGATGTAGAATCACCTTATCGTCGTTATTAGGGAAAAAAAATAGCTTGGCGTCGTTATTAGAGAGAAAATTTTGCTGGACGTCGTTATTAGGGATACTTTTTTTTTCTATTGAGTCGTGATAATCTTTGATGGTTCTAGGATTTCCTTATGATATTATTGAATCATTATGAACCGCTAGATATAGATAGAGTTTGAGATGATCTTTAAAATTTGTAATACAACCTGGCCTCATTTCCTGAATAATAAGCTTGAAAAACGCATTTTTTAAAAACAAAATAATTATTAGCATAAATTTTGCTTAAACGTCGTTATTAGGGAGAAAATTTAGCTGGCCGTCGCTATTATGGTACCAGCACCTAATAACGACAGGAAGACATGTTGATCGTAGACCGGTGATATCTTCATCAAAACATTGAAGAATATGGATCGGATATATACCATTCGAAAGAGCGTCATCCAAAGATTCCCCAAATATATAATGGTCTGGGATCGGTATTAAAATAGATGAACGCGAAAGAAAACAAAATGAAGCAAAAATTTTCCGTCGTTATTAGGGAGAAGTACTGTACTTGACATAAACGATCAATTAGTTGTTCGATGTTATCAAGGGTAGCATTAGGCGAATTTGGCGGCATACACATTTCAGCCAATTGTCGACCATCGTGCTCCTATAATTACATGTTAATGTATTAATATAAAAAGAATGAAAACAAAGAACTCACATAATTTTGATATTTTAAAACGTACAATGTTGACTTTAATATATGAGCAGCATCATCTAACTTAATTTTTGCATTACTATGTAAGGTAATCGAACATAGTGTTCGAATAGTATCCAATACGTGCTTATAAGTTTCTTTATCGACCTATGTGAAAAGTAATGCCAAATTATATTGAATAAGTTACAAAATTAATAGCAAATTTTACGTTAAAAGACAAGATAGCCATGTCTGTTGTACTATGAATTCGAGCTCAGCTCGACCGATATTTATTCTCCTATTTAATCTTTTGACCTCGATAACTTCCCTTTTCTTTCTTAATTTCTTTCTTTACAATCTCATTGGCTTTCCTTATTGAACAATAGAATAGAAAAAAAGACAATCATACCATTGTTTTATTGTCAGTCATGTTTTTCTTCGATGAAGAATGTTTATTAACTCTGAAAATATAAAGTATTATATATGTTGAATTTCAACTTCACAACGAAATAAAATCATAAAAATAGCGAGAGAAAAAACAATTATCGTTGTTTCTTTCTCTCTTCTGTTATAGATAGTGATTTCTTTTTTAATATGCACACATGTTTACTAAATGAGAGCCTTCTTTTTTGTAACGTTTCGAAAATTATCTGTTGTTATTATTCCTCCGCGATGGATAAATTTAAATGAAAGAAATGCGAACAAATAATCACTTTCTAGAAGTTTCGATATGTCCAAAAAACAAACGATTCGAACAGAGTAGAGACAACAGTGTGAATCATATATTTACTTTAAACGTCTTACTACTTAATCATAAAGAACAAAATGATAATATTAGGTTGACTATTTGATTTAATATTTGACGACTAAAAAAGCCCAGTTCAAGAAAATATATTCTCTATTATTTCGAACTGATTGTCACTTCATCATCTTTAGTAGATTTCGATGAGAATCTCCCCATGTCACAAAAACCGGATCAGTTTTAGCGGTAAATCGCGGTTTTACCATTAGGGAGCCGGTAAATTAGATAAAACCGGCGGTTTACCGCGGTAAACCGAAAATAAATAGCGGTTCACAAAAAAACACCGCGGTTTACCGGAAAAAAGTGGCAGTTAATCGAAAATACCGCGGTTTACCGGAAAAACCGCCCGGTTTTCTGCTGGACGGGAGCCGGTAACCGGATCGGTAAAACCGCGGTAAAGCGCCGTTTTTTCTCCGGTTTTCACCAGATGGGTCTCCTAATTAAGTTTAAGTCTATTAAATCAAATGATAATGATTCGTGTCCATCGATTATGTTGGATTTGTATTGAACAAGTTTATTTTGTTTATGCTGTCGATAGAGAAAACAAAAAAAAAGTATAGATCACATTTGTCTTCATCAGTAAGACAACCTTTTATCAGTCTGTTTATTTAGTTATCAAAAACCTAACCTAGGTTCGTCTTTTTGTATGTTTCGAATCGAAAGTATATTTGTTCGATCAGTAGATTGAGATAATTGTGATGTTAGAGTATTTCTCTCAATATATTATTATTTTTTGTTTTTACTAAAAAAGATTTTTTGCTCTTGATGACTAACAGTTGGAAATGGTATTCTTCTTGCTTTTTCCAAAAGGAATTCTTATACAGTTTCAGAATCTCATTGGTATTCGAATTCATCATAGTTCACAAATAAGAGTAAAATATTATGCTATCTATCAAATCTGTATAGAGAATTCGATAGTGGATAAAATTTCTACCTTCAAAACTTCAACATTTCGTTTGGATCATGCTGTATAAAATTGAGTTGCCACTCTCTTACTTTGACCAAAAAATGTATAATAATTTAGAAATTTAAGCAGATGTTATCTTCTATGTTCCAGGCATTAAATGCAAGACAAATAACGAAGAAGAAAAGCGCCAGTTCATCATATGATATAGCTTGTTTAGTTTTTTTGCAAAGCATACCTCTGAAAAAAAATAATTTTAAAGAAATTTTCTTAACATATGGTGATTATAAGAGACACCTTGTAAAAAAAATAATCATAGATAACTCTATAGAGATTCTACCACTTTTTAGAAAAAGACTTTTTTTACTCATTTGAAATAGTTCTGGTCGAAAAAAAATGATGGTTTGCATATGACATATGACTCTACAAAATTAAAACGTACATATTTCAAAGAATAGGGAGTCCATATATAGCTATTTTTTATATATTATATTTGTACCATGCTATTCTAGATATTCTGAAAGAATGATTTCTAAGTATCTTTGGTAAGAAAAGATATTACTCGAAAACTAGTGTTAGTGACATGAAATAAAAAAGGACATCGATTTTCACTTTTTATATTTGCGTTTAAAAAGATGCTTATTTAAGAATATCAGCTTTAAAAACTGAATAGTATAATTAGAAGTTTTTTCGGAGCATGCATAGATTTTTTTCAAAATTCGATGTAATTTTTGTTAATGATGTAAGGGAGTACGAATATATGAATGAAAAAAAGATGTGTATGCTAAAAGAATTTCTTATACAGAAACGAAATCAAATGAAAGTAGTAAATGTTCTATTCTATTTGATTTAGACAATATGTTTTATTATTTCTTTTACAATACAAAATAATGGTCGACAACGAAAGAAAAACTTTCTATTGACAAAGTAATAAAAAATTGTTCATTGCATTCATCCGAACAATACTGACATCTTCTCTTCTATATTTTGCTGCTATCAACACAAGTCATTGCACCATCAACTGAAATCTATGACATACTACATAATATAAATAACATCTAGAGTAATACAACACACGAAACTGAACATATTTCATATTTAATCAAGATTGAATAAAAACATGACTTCATTTCATACGTTACCGGTAGATCTTGTCTATCGAATTCTTGACTATCAAGATATCTTTACTATTATTTGTTCAATGCGAAACATCTGTCAACGATTCAATAGAATTATTGATAGTTATCATCGATATCAAGTAAATTTTTTTTCTATCGACTTTTACATCATGTTTTTTTTTTAGTTCTATAATTGACAGTCATAACTAGAATTTACTTTTGGGACAAACTGTATTTCATTACCAGTTCATTTTTTTTTCAAAAAAACACTTTTTCAACATTAAAATGGTAGGAAAATGGGTGCAGAAATACCTTCTGTTTCTTTTCTTTCCTTCTATTGAAAATATTGTATGAAGTAATATTCTCTCTTTGAACTTTTTTTATGCAGACATTAAAGCAACTTGAAATCGAAGATATTGAAATTACAGATGATAAAGCACAACTTTTGGCTAACGCAATAGAAAATAATACTGTAATTGTCATTCGTTTTTTTTATTGATTTCATACATTATTTATTCGTATCTTTTTATACAGACAATCACTGCATTATATCTCGTGGGAAACAATATCCGTGAGAAAGGACTTGAATACATTGTTAAAGCATTAAGAAAAAATACGGTAATTGTCATACGATCTTGATTTATCTCAGATACTATATATTTGCGCTTTGTTTTTCGCACAGACACTTACTATAATTGGTATTGAAAGCAACGAACTTGGATCTGAGGAACTAAGATGTTTAGCTCCTATGATACGATACAACGAGGTACATATTATTTATTTCTTATCTTTTTTTATATACTATCCATATATATTTATCACTTAGACACTTACTAATCTATCGCTTAGCTACAACCAGATCAATGACAAAGGAGCATTTTATCTAGCTGATGCATTATCATACAATTCGGTATTTATATTTTATTTTTTTTGAATCTATTATTTAATATACATTTTTATAAACAGACATTGACTTCATTAGATCTTCGATACAATCGAATTGGGGATGATGGAGCAAAAAGTCTAGCTGAAGTATTAAAAGAGAATACAGTAACTTTTGTTCTTTTTTTTTGTGACATCTTTCGTATACAAATCATTTACATTTTATTTTACAGACACTCAACGATATATGTCTTGGTGACAACTGGATTTCAGACAAACTTAGAGACCGTATCTATAAATATGTCAGACGAAATGAAAAACAAGCTAAATCTAAAAAACGACGTCGAACATAAAGTTTTGACTATGCACATGTACTTTTTCTTTTCTGCATCAAAATTGTAGAATACATTCATATCATCATCATTTTCTTCGAAATTTGTCATGACTTATAGGAAAATACAATTCAATACTAAATCGATTTTTAAAATATATTTATAGATTATTCAAATATAGGCCAACAAGCAAAAGCATAGTAACACCAATTATTAATTTTATGAAATAATTGTTGAAGATGCACTCATTGATTTCCATAGTCTGATACATAGAGATATATTTTTCAAATATACTGAAAAATTGAGGCGTTCTACAGTCTATGCCACTTGCTCTACTATTCTATACTGATTATTGAGTAGCACCAATCGTTCGTCCCATAACACGATTATTACCAAAAAAAAAATGTTCAACAAAAATTAAATTTTCATTATCTTAATAATTAAATAAAATTTCTTTTACTATGTTGAATATGTTTGTGGTTCAAGCAAATTTTTAGATTTCGGATCTGATGATCTCATTCAAAAGTCCATAAAAATTTGTTATAGATACCAAAATCTTCGCTGATTTCAATTTACCCATAAGAAAACAGCAGAGATCTCACTTTTTTTTTACTTTTTAGGTCTTGGACTAAAAATCAAATTTTTTAATTCTAGTCGTATTTTGCAATTTTTTCTGTTTTATTTGACTAACTTTTCTTACTGCACATATTTATTAGATATGCGAGTTTTCTTAAAAATCATTAAATGTATTTCATGTATTTTTTGCTTATGTTTCTAATACTGTTTTTCTTGTTTATACTCTTTACTAACAGAATTTTGTGTAAATTTTTTGTGTCCTATATGTATTAGCAATTTGGGAATATGAGTTTAAAAAAAATCGAATAGAACAGTAATGAATATATTTACGGAATTAATAAAATAAATATCAAAAGCAAACATATAACTTATTGACTATATCATTAGATATATATAATGACATAAATTATGAATCAGAACGCAAGATATTTGAAATTTTGTTTAACATTTTTCACTTAAACACTATGAGTATTATACGACGCTAACATAATAAGAAATAATCACGAGAAAGGATCTTTATGTACTACTGCTATAATGTGCAGAAACAAGGGAAAAGTGAACACTTGTTGAAATTCTATCAAAGATTTGAGGTATTAATGTGTTCAGAGATTTTTTATATTGAATTTTTGTAACTATCATGGTATATAGTGAATTGTTGCAACAGCTAAGAGAGAAGTAAAATGTCTGCATTATACAATCACCTTCACCCTCGTTCCACAAATCTTTTTTATATGATGAAAATATTTATTATTTTCTTAGCAAATTAAATGAATTAGAGTAAAACTAAGTTTTTACAAGGACATTTTGCATTTAAAAATTATAACTATACAGTAAAGCACCCAGCTTGACTCACATCTTTGTTATGCAATTACAAATGACGTCTAGATCTTGAGCTGTCTCGAAAATCAATTGACTTAAATAGACAGTATATTTAAAATTTTTTTTTTTCTATATAACTCTTTCTTGCATGTGGTCCAACCCGATAATTTGGAAAAATGATTCGCTTAATAACATTGACCTTGAGTTTTCTATGAATTATAGTGCCTGTCATGACTTTGTATTCAGCGAGTATCAAAAAATATTTACTTTTATGGTAAAGACTGAATACGGATTGTTGATTTAAAGTCTACGATAGATAGTTTTTAAGTTGATATAAAATCTGTTTTTTAAATGTCTCATGGTTCAAGAGAGTCAAATTTTGATAAAATGACCCCTATAGGAACCATGGCGCAGGGAAGGGTTAAACTTACTAGTAAATGTGAGAAAGATCGGCTAATATATATGTACATAGTCATCAGTGAGTTACATGCTGCACAACGCCTACTAAAACTCACTGACAATAAGTAGGTTCCAATAGTCAAGGTTACGCGATATACGTTTTTAATCATGTAAACAAACATATCAATCGTTTTTACGCTAAAAAGTTACTATTTTAATCATTATATGACATATGGCGTATGTACAACTATGAAATCTAAGTCATACTTGTTATTGTCATCTCTTGTCAACATAGGTCAGAAAATATAAAACAGTAATAGAAAGAATCAATATAAAATCTCAGTTTTCAAATGTAAAAAGATAAGTAGTACGAAAGATGGTTTCTCTTCATGAATAAGTTCTATTGAGTTTCATCCCTTTGAAACTGGACTCGAAAAAAGCTCGTTCACAAATATAACAAAACAATCTCTAAGTCACATTTCAACAGAGATCCGCTATCTAATAAATATCCATCACATAACTCTATTTTTATTCTTTAACTTCTGACTTTAAATGTGAATTCAAGACGGCTTCCACTGAAAAAATAGTAACATTTACGATTCTTTCTTTCAGAAGAGGAAAAAAATAGAAAAGTTACATGGAATGTCATATAGAGTATGTGACATCCAATTTCAATTCTCAATTCTCGACAATCTACAGCAAAAATATCATCAAATGTGCGGAAAATTCGAAAGTGAGAAAAATCATTTCCGTCTAACTTGGATAGATAAACTTTAAGAGTTTTTAACCAGGTATTTAACTGATATATATATAACCCTTTCTTTTAGAAAAGACAACACTCCAATATATTTATTTATTGGAAACTTTATTAAAATGTCTATGGTATTAGAAACAATAAAAACAAAGAAAATCACCAGACAGGTCGTTGTGGTGAAATAACAGGTAAATCAACACCTGGCGATAATGGTGACATATTTTGAAATGATTGAAAATTACTAAAAGGACCAGATGAACCACCTCGTGGTGATAATGGTGGCATGTTTTGAAACGGTTGAAGATTGTTATAATGGCCAGGTGAACCAGGTCGTGGTGATAACGGTGGCATATTTTGGAATGGTTGAAGATTGTGATAATGGCCAGGTGAACCAGGTCGTGGTGATAATGGTGGCATATTTTGGAATGGTTGAAGATTGTTATAATGGCCAGGTGAACCAGGTCGTGGTGATAACGGTGGCATATTTTGAAATGGTTGAAGATTGTTATATGGACCAGGCGAACCACCTCGTGGTGATAATGGCGGCATATTTTGAAATGGTTGAAGATTGTTATAGGGAACACGACGACCAGTATATGGTGAACCTCGACGTTGTTCATTATCGCTACTTGACGCTGAACCACTGCGGCGATTACGTGAATGCGATCGATGACGAGATGAAGGACGCGAACGAGGTCGACCATATGAGCCACTACCAAAAGAGTTTAAACCACCAATTGGAGGTTGTTGCCCAGAAGGAAATGGAACTTGTTGAAAACCAAAACTGCTATTAGGTACTAGAGGAGTACCAAAACTGGGTCCGAATTGACCACCTATTGGTGTGAAAGAAAAGCTTGATGAGGGAAAAACAGCACTACCAGTAGGGAACATATTGCCTCCTGGGAAGGAACCTGTACCATTATAAAATCCTCCAGAGTTACTAAATTGTCCAAAACCTGGTTGAGATAAAGGATTTGGAAATGGTGTTGAGAAACTACCACCAAAAGCGTTTCCACCAAATGAGTTCCTAATAATAAATGCATATAATATACAATAAATGTTTTAAAATTTTATACTTACATTTTGTTTTGAGTAAATACAAATGTAATAATAATTCCGATAACATAACGTGCTAATATATATACATCGGTTTCTTCTGGATGAATCAACTGATGTATACAAAACAAAACCAATGATGCATGAGAACGATGAAGGTGAGTAAAATACGTAATCATATAATGATTAATCGAAAGGTGGGCACAATTTACTTTTCATCATCTATCTTTCTTATATTACTCAAGTCTGTATTAATAATGTCTGCTATATAGACACAATATTATATGAGTAAAGAATTTGAATATAATTATTGTTTCTGGTTCAATTTAGTTTTATATCAATCCATGTACTAAAGATAGATATCTTTTTGTATTAACCTTTTGACGGGCGACTTTTGAATGGAAAAAGCTGGAGAAGGATACGGAAGTACAGAAAGAAAAAAAAAGAGGTGCATGTATGATCCATCGGTCGTTCAAAGGTTAATCGATAATCATTTGATGACTATTGAATAGACTTTTCCATATGTATCATATATTATATGATTCTTGCAATAAAATCTTGATGATAAGAATGGTTTTTAATCTATCGTTTCATCTATATTAACTTCATTTTCATATATATTCAATTCATAAATAGAACTCATCAAAGACAATAAATACTATTATATTCTAAATAGAAATAAAATTATTTCTTTTTTATCTGTTTCCTTAACTTCTAATGACATTCATACCAAATAATTTTCAATCAATGTTTAGAATGGTCACAAAAATAATTCTTCACAATTATCAAATTAGTGAATCTTTATTAGTTTTTTCATCAAAGATTTATCGATCTCATAAAGTGACAAAGTTATTTGCTAATAAATTGAGTACTTCATCATATTAATTCAATTAATGCCAAAGTATCAATATTTAAACATAAAAAATAATTATTGAATTTTTGTTTGCATTGAACATCATTTACATGATCAGAAATTTTGAAAATACAAAACAAATTTTTTTATTACATAAATCACGAATAATTTGAATGTTAAATAAATTAATAAAAATCAAACATCGATGAAAAAATCTCTTTCTGTTTATTTGATAAATAAAAATTAACTCTTAAACTTACATAAGAAAGATTTTAGTATTCTCTTTGTTCTGCTTTATACAATAGGATAGAGTAAACCAAATACCCTGTAAACATCTCCCATATATACAAACTCTTCAACGTTAATGTTTATTCTTACTCTTTTAACAAACAAATATTTAAATGTATTACATATTATTCTTAGGTCGTGAGAAAAAAAAAAATATGTAGTAACCAACAATGTTACATTCTTTATTTTTGTCGGTCGAGTCTATGATACAAAAAAACACGCTTTTCCTTTTTTTTTTTCTTTCCTTCTGTCTTGTCTAGCTTTGTTTTCTATTTTTGTCGTCATCTGCTTGTTATTATCACTCAACGCATCTATATGTTATGTTGGTGAAAGCAAGTAACATAGTCAAACGTCTTGCCTTATATATCAAAATATTATACTCACAATTTTTTTTTAATATCTCATATTGTTAACAACATCAATTAAATCTATAGTAACATTAACAAAAGCTATCAAATAGAGTTAAATTGTTATGTATATATAATTTATTAAAAAAAGAGGTAAGACAATAATAAAAAGTATGATGGGAATATAAGAATCAATATTATACTATTTTAATATGAAATAGAACGAACAAACGAACGATACATAGACATATACATGTAGTGATTAATCTATGAGAATAAAAATATTATTTTCAGATTTTCATTCAATATGGCTAAGGCTTTAGTTAGCAATTCTGAAGTTGATTTAAAACCATTTACAGATTGTATGTATTTTATAAATGGTCATTGTAAATTAAATAATAAATGTCGTTATCGTCATTGTCCTGAAGCTGCTGCAAAACCAAATAATTGTTTTAAATGGCCAAAAACATGTCGAAATCTAACATGTCCTTATCGACATCCAGCACCACTGAAACTAATTGATAAGAAAAAAAAATCTACATCTGAAAAAATAACTATTCCATCTCCATTATTATCATCATCGTCATCACAATCACGACAAGAAGGCTTTATAAGTTTTTTTTGGGATATTGAAAATGTTCCTATACCAAAATTACAAAAACCATTTGATATTGTTCAACGTATTCGACAAAAATTAGTTATTGATGCTGGTTTACGAGAATATAATTTTACATGTTATTGTAATAGTACAACAATATCTCAAGATAATCAACTTAATTTATTTCATGCTAATGTTCGTATTGTTCATGTACCTGATCGTAAATCTGGTGCAGTTGATCGTCAAATAATGCTTGAATTAGATCGTTTTGAACGAGCTCATCGTCCTCCAGCAACAATTGTACTTATTTCTGGTGATATTGATTTTGTTGGTAAATTAAGTGATCTTCGTCATCAAGCTGGTTTTCATGTTATTGTTATTCATAATAAACCAGCAAAAGAAGAATTAAAAGCAACAGTTAATGCACATTATCCATGGGAATTATTTACACAACCACAACAATCAGTTAATGAAGCTAATAGTTTTAATAATTTAATAAATGAATTAACAGTACGAACACCACAACCATATCGAATGATTAATCAAAATAATAATGATAATTTACATCGAATAGAAACATCACCAAATCGTTCATCTCCATTGAATAAAATTCGAACACCTACAATAAAAAAACCAATACATCAATGTCCAAAATGTACAAGTGAATTTGAAACTATTCAAGCTTTACGACAACATCAAGAAGCAAAGGATCATTTATTTGATTGTCCAATATGTGATGAATGCTTTACAACATATGATGGACAAAATCAACATCAAAAAGCTAAAGGACATTATCTAACTGAATATAAATGTGCACAATGTAATCGTCGTTTTCCTAAATTTGAAAGTTTAAATCAACATCAACAAGCTACTGGTCATAATAGATCTATTAGTCCAATATCATTAACTACTTACGAGACATTTCATGAAGGAGTTCAACTTTCAACTTTTCCAAAAACTAATCCAACTACAAGTGATATTGTTCAAGATGTAGCAATAATGGTTATTCAACAAGGTATTGAAGCTCTTGTTCAACATTATCCAAAAATATTTTCATCAAATAAATAATATCATTCTTTTACTATTATTCATTCAAAAAAAAAAATTCAAATATTTGATAAACTAATCAATATCTGAATATTTTTGAATGAATAAACAAATATGTCATGTTTTTTTTTCTTAACATGTAGTAAAAGAATGATAAAAATAAATAAAATTATCTTCAAATAAAATATTTGAATGATTAATTTTTATTTTTACTTGTACTATTAGAAGTTTTTTCTTAGACAAGTAACAAAAATATGTAAATAATATGCGATTTTAAATTGATCGTACTTTCTTTTTTTTTTATTTTCTATAATTATACATATATCAAAATTAATTCTTTCGAATAATATTATATTAAATTTATCAATGCATATTTTTAATTAATATTGATTGAATCAATTTTGTTACATCTATTATTCATTATTATAACTTTATGTGTGTTTATTAATAATAAATGTTTAACAGTATAATCTACGAAATAAAACTATTTAATTAAATATGTATACTTCAATAATATCAAACTTTATATTAGTTATTTCAATAACTGAAAAAACGAATTTCATTAATAAGAAATTATATTTACTGCAACTAAAAAAATTTTTTATTTCACAAAAAAAAAGAAAAGAAATACATATAAAAGAAAATCACGCTATAAGTCGTGACTACTAAACATTATTTGTTTGATTTATGCTACTGTTCTTGTATGTCTATTTGAACATTAATCAATTGAAGTTGTCATGTGTTTGATCACTAATAATAGAAAAACAAAATTTCGAACAAACAAGAAAAAAAAAAGAAAAACAACGGTTAAATTAGATTGAAATATACATATTAGAATGACTAGATATTAAAAAAAAGAAAAGAAAAGAGAAAAATAAATAAATAAAAAGATATTTTAAATTAATTAAGAAATATGTGAAGATGAATTTGTTAAATTATTTTTTAATGTTCGATGTTGTTCATCAGTTAAACAAAGAACATTAATTGAGCTTTTATCATAACAATGTAAATTATTTGTTGATGAATCTATATGTGAAGATAAACGTTTTGTTAATGAATTATGTCTTGAATTTTTATTACATAAATATTGATTTTGTTCATCATCATGATGAACTAATGTAATATAACAATTTTTTGTTGGTAAAGGCACTGTTTGTTCATCACTATCATCTTCAATTGATGAACTATTATTTAAATTATTATTTGCATCTTTTATTTCATTTGATATTGATCTTTGTGATAATGGACGTAAACGTTTAAGAACAAAAAATAATGCAATTAGTATTAATAATGTTAATCCAAGCATTGTTGTCATCATAATATGAAGACGATCTAATAGAGATGATGCAAATATTGGACCAACTAAAAAATAAAATATATAATATTTAAATTTATCTCATCTGTTATCATTTATTTCTTGTCTAATGTTTTCGATATGCGTACTTTTTTTTTTATTTTTTTATTTATACTTCTCATCAATCATCAAGTATATTAATATAAATCAAAATAATCTGTCAAATATACTTTTCTTTTTTTTCTACTTACTTATTGTTCCAATTCCCATAATTAATCGTTGAATACCTTGAGAAAATCCTTGTAATTCTTTCATAGTTAATTTTGTAAATAATGATACACTAGTAGCTGCTAAAAATGGTAAACCAAGTAGATCAAGTACAACAAATATAATAAACATTACAAATAAACGTTTATCAATAACATTTGTTTGTAATTGTCCTGACCAACCAAATGAATATGATGCCCAAGTAAAAATAACTCCTAATACACAAGCAAGTGTTAATGACATAAAACCAAATACAAGTAAATATCGATCTTCAAAACGTTTTGATAAAAAAAATACAAGTGATATATAAACAATAATTATTTCTAAACCAGCAAATGCAAATAAAACAGATGTATGTACAGTATTCCATTTAAAATGTTTTTCTGTAAAAGCTGCTACAATTGTTTCTAATGCTGTTTGATTAAAATAAGCTATAAATGTTGCAGAAAATAAAACAAACATTTCAATACGTATATATTGTTTTGAATAATCTTTATATGTTATATTTTGTTGTTCTTGTCTTAATGGATGATCAGAACGAATATATTTATGTTTAGGGGAATCATTTGATGTTGATGGTCCTGTTGTTGTTGATGGTGTTCGATCATAAAAACAAAACCAACAAACAATTTGAAGTGTAAACCAAATAGAAGCCATTAAAAATCCTGGACCATTTAAATTATTTACATGAACAGAACCTGAAAGAAAAATAGTTTTATTTAAAATTTAAGAACATTTTATTAAAAGAAAAATATTAAACGAACCTATATGAAAATTCATTAAACGAACAAGAAGTGTAAAACATGGACCAATTAATAAACCTAAATACAGAAATTGATACATTAAAAATAAAAAAACTAACATTTATCATCTTTTCTATCTACCAATTTTTTAAATGCATATGAGTTATAAGTTTGAAGTTTTTTGCTTACTCCGGTGCATTTTTTGTTTAGCAACCGAAATCAAAAGTCTATAGATACACTTTTTCGGCAACGACGGAGATTTACATGCATTAGGAAATAATAGATTTTATCACCTGAAAGCACACCTCTCTAGTAGCCAAGATTAAAGGTCAACACGTACGTTTTTTCCAACAACGAAAAGGGGATTTAGCAACCATTAAAGGATAGATTTTCCTAGTAATATGAGAATTATTTATTCAAAAGTAGTTTTCCATTGGGATTAGAACGAAAACATAATTTACTTGTGTAGATATCGGTTAATACTATAATTAACATGTCATTAATATCAATTGTATTCATATCCTACTATCTCATTCTATCAAAACACAATACATTATGTTTGTAGCTCTTTTGTTGAATTATCAAGTTTTACTCTAATAATGATTTCCCAAAAGATGAACAAAAAAGAAATAAGTCATACCAAGTTGTCGACATCCAAGAATAATCGAAATAGCTTTTGTTCGATCTTTTTCTGTTGTACGATGAGCTACATCTGCAAGAATCTGTTAATGAATATAGAAAATATTCATTTATAAACTCTTGAAAATAAAAAATTCTTACTGGTGGTACAGCACCCATACCAACACCAGCAATTAATCGTCCCAATAGAACAATATGAATATTATTTGTAACAAAATAAAGAATATTTCCACCTATTTCAAATATATTTGATACAAGTATGAGAATTTTAACTTTGCCAGTTACATCTGATATTTTTCCCATTATAACACCAGCTATTGAACCTGATATACTATAAGAAGAAAGTATTAAACCAACATAAACATTAATATTTGTCATTGTTTTGACATAATCAAAAGCAGTAGGTAAAATAACTGCATATTCAACACCAGTCATAAATGCAAATAAACATATTGTACCAAATGTTAACATTACACGTCGATGACCATGTGTCCAACGGAAAAAATCTGCTGAATGTGTCATTGATGTTGTTGGTTCTTTTTCATCATCATCATCTTCAATAACATTATCAAGACATACAGGTGAATTTGGTATATTATTTGTTAATGATGAAGTGATTTTCTGATGTACATCTGATACTTTTGCAGTATGTCGATCGTCAGTAAGTGTATGATCAGACGATGTTATACCTGCTTCACTAGTACTTAATGAAGATCGACGATGTGAATCAATTAAAGATCCATGCATTTCTTCGTTAATATCTAAATCTAGGTAATATACATATATATATATTTATATATTAAATCACATCTGTATCAATAAACAATTTTTGGTAGACTATCAATATGTATCCTACTCAAGATGACAAGAGAACTTATTTGACTTTTTAACCTTGCTTGTTATTGCTTATCATTATATTTATTATTCTAACGCAAACAGCATCTTATGATGAGTAGTCAAAGCTGGAAAGAGAGATAAAATAAGCGTATTGTGCAGAACCGAGTTAAGCAATGAGTACAATGGCATCGACAACAACAGACATTTTTTTCTTTCTCGTTCGGTCGATGTATCGTTTGTTGTTAGCTACGGAAGGAACGGAAGATTGTGTGTATGGTAAAAATAAGCGCATCGATTTTTCTGACGTAGATTCCGTTTTTTTTTCCTCCATGGAATTTTATTGAATAGAAGAAGTAAAGTGTGAGTTAAGAATCGGATATGACTAACCATATGAATTTGATTAGCATAAAATATTATCAAATAAGAAAAATTGAAAAATATTTCAATTAAAGACTAATATTACACTTAAAGAAAAAAAAAATCTTAATATCCAATTTGTTGCCATGTTAATGAAAAATTTCTATGTATCCTAATATAAAACTAACATCGAACAATTTTAGTTATAAAATTTTTAAAATAATAATGAATATGATTACGATAAAATAATCGAAAAAAAAATTGATTTAATTGCTCAAAATATATTAGAAAATCGAATAAATATTAATTATTTGTACGTAATTCTAAACTATAAAAATCAAAATAATAAACTAACCAGGTATGTAAACCATTTATCATTCAATAGTAATATTATTACTAAGAATAAAACACGGAACACAATAAATGTTGTTATTGGTTAATTGTTACTTTTTGTTATAATATATTTGGATGATCAAAGGTTAATCGATTCTTTTCTTCAGTTTCACCTCATTGCATATATTATTATTATTATTATCCATATATATATATATTAGCCTTGATTAATTGTTGAAGAAAACTGCGTAGAATTTGATATACCTTATATTACCAGTGTCATTGAGATGTGTATGTGCAACATTTGTATGTAATCATTTGATGTTATCACGTGAATGAATATTCGATCGTTCTTGCTCTTGCAATGAAACGAATAGAATATAAAAATTTCAAATAAAATATAATAAGGAAGAAAAAAAAAAGATGAATATATTGTCACTTCTGATCTATAAAGAAAAGAAAAAAAAAGACAAGCATGTTGCTTCATCTAATTTAAATGACCAATCTATATCATTGCATGTCAAGGTAAAAGTCGTAAAGAACTGATTTTTTTTTTATTCTCACACGACAATAATAATAACAGAGACAGAAAAAAAAAGAAGCAAAAAAAAAGAGAGAAAGCAAGTTTAATAGGACAAAGATAGAAACTGGTTTTGCTTGTTTTTTTTTTTAGTAAATCATTTAGTTGTTCAAAACTGTGAGAACCATAGAGATAACAAACCTTATCAGAACTAAAAAGAAAAATTGGACTATACAATAAATAAGAAATGAAAACTAACAACAATAGTGAAATGAAGAAAGAAGTATCCGTAAGGAAATATAATCACCGTCTTGCATAGAAAAAGAAAAACATTTTCAACTGTTCATCTTGACCATGACATACTCGATGATGTTCGTCTATCAGTAAAAAATGAACGAAGTAATAATACAGTACCAATAGCAACAACTATTATTAAAATAAATTGTCCTAATGACCATATTTGCACACGTTCTTGTAAATCTTCAGCTCGTGCACGACCAGTTGCTTCACGTAATCGATGATGTGTTTGATAATCAATAACTGATTCAAGATTTCGATGAATATTTCCTACTTTTGATTCGATCTAAAATTTTAAAAAAAAGTAATTTTTTTTTGTGAAAAAATAAAAATTTTACCATTGTTAATGCACCTTCAGCAACACGTGGACTTGCTCCACTTATTTCATGTTCAGGATCACCATCAACTCTCCAATCTTTAAAATAAAAATCATGTATATATATATATATATTTGCATTGTTTTTTTTTTCAAAACAAACCAATATAAATAACTTTATGAGTAAATGTTGAAAATTCATTACTAAAACAAAATTCATAAGCTCCATTTTCTTCAGCAGTTTTTTCAACTTGATCATATTGTTTTTTTGCTACTTGATACAATGTTTTACCCGATGGACTTTTTAATTCAAGATCAACATCATAATTACCACCAGTTACAACCTATTTTATTTTTTTAATAAAATATTATATAAAATCTAATATTTACTTACTTGAAATTCTAATACATATTTTGAACCAACTTTAAGATTTTCATGAAAACATTCTTTTGCATTATCAGGTAATTCAAATGTTAATTCATTAGAATAAATTTGTTTTAGTACGAAGATTATCAAAAATAATAGAATATATAACGATGAGTTTAACATTGTCTAAAAGAAAATATGAAAGATTAGTTGAATAGATTAATATATGGTTTCATTTTGAAAACAGATACACGTATTTCATGTATATTAAATCAACCAATCAAATAATTACGACTATATCAATCATTGTACGCCATTCATAGAATACCTTTTTTTCATTCATTCTTCAATGAAAACATATTGTCGTCTATTTTCTTGATTGGATGTCGCCACATGTATGTATCTAAGCGACAAATTAAAATTTTATTCGATTAATGGAAGAATTAATGTATTAGATATTATAGTAGAAAATATTTAAGAATTTATAACAAATATGGATCCATTATTTCAAGCAATCAGTTTATTTCGTCGTCGTCAATTTGAACAATGTGTTGAAATAACAACTCGTTTACTTGAAAAAAATCCTAATGATCAAGTAAATTAAATATTATATATTATAATTATTTTTTATTAAAATTTTAGGTAGCATGGTTACTTAAAATGCGTGCATTAACAGAACAATTATATGTTGATGAAACTGAAGTAGCTGATGATGGTCTTGCTGATATGTTAGATGAAAATGCATTTCATCAAGCACCTATGCCTGGTACATCAATGCGACAACCAACAGCTAATCCAAATGGTGGAATGAATGGACCAAGTCCAGCAATGAGACCAATGACTATGTCTGGTCGACCTATAACTGGTATGCTTCGTTTAAATACTCAATCAACACAAGGTGGTAAAAGTATGGAAAGTGTATTAAAAACTGCTCGTACAGCAGCTACAGCAAGACCAGTAACAACAGCTACTGGTCGTTTTGTACGACTTGGAACAGTAAGTTATGTCAAATTATAATTTAATAATTTCTTAAAATAAGAAAATATTCGAATGAAATTTTATAAAAAAGAAAACAAAGAAAAAAAAAGTGAGATATATATATTAAAAATTATTTTAAATCATTCGCTGGTGTTAAATTAATACCAAATTTAATTGGTGTTGTATTATTTTGTTCATTATCACCACAAATACATCGACAATTAAGACGATATTCAGGTAAATTAATATATTCATGAATATCACGTAAAAAATCTAATGAACCAGTTTGACATCTTGAAATTTCTTTACTTGCATCACAACAACATTTACAATCAAGAAATGAAACATTAAAATGATCTTTTAAATAACCATTTAATACAGTTGATGTTTCATGATTATTATCATTTGTAGATAAATTTTTTGTTGAAGTTGAATTTGATATACAACTCATAATTAATTAAATACAAAAAGAGGAAAAAACAAGATATTTACGCGCGTTTAATTATTTTCTTTAGGCTTCAATGTTAAGTTCACCTGATGGACCATTTATTCAAGTAGGTAGACTTAATCTATCTAAATATGCACAAAATCAAGCTATAGCACGAGCACTTTTTGAACATTTATTTCATCATGCAAATGATGTTCGAACGGTAAAATATAAAAATTCATAAATTTTTTTTTCAATGATTTTGTTTTTTTTTATAAAAATTAAGGCACTTCAATTAGCTACAAATGCCAATGAAATAGCACAAAATAAAGATTGGTGGTGGTTAGTACAACTTGGTAAATGTCATCATCGGTACATATCTACATGTTTTTATCTAATATGAAAATGTTGTGTTTTTTATTATTTTTAGTTTAGATATGATTCGTGATAGTGAAAAAGAATATCTTCTTTCAATAGAAATTCAACCTATGGTTGATACATATTTATATTTAGCTAAAGTTTATCTTCGTCTAGATCAACCATTATCAGCTATTAGTAAATTGCAAGAAGGTTTAGAAAAATTTCCATATGAAGCATGTTTAGTTCAAGCTATCGCACGTATTTATGAAGTTCGTTAATTCTACTAAAAAAAAATGATAATTTACTCTTAAAAACTATCATTTATAGGGTCTTAATGATATGACACAAAGTATAGACTATTATCGACAAGTATTAAAATTAGATAATACAAATATAGAAGCAATAGCATGTATTGCTGCTAATCATTTTTATAATGATCAACCAGAAATTTCATTAAAATTTTATCGTCGTCTTTTACAAATGGGTGTAACAACATCATCAATATTTACAAATATAGCATTGTGTTGTTTTCATGCTCAGCAATATGATATGATTATTGCGTGTTTTTTAAAAGCTTTAGCATGTGCAACTACAGATGAGGAACGAGCAGAAATTTGGTATAATATTGGTGAAATGGCATTAGTATATATTTTTTTTTGATTATTTAGTTTGTCAAACGAAATAATTTTATTTTTAGTATACAACAGATATTCATTTGGCTATTCAATGCTTTCGTTTAGCACTTGTTTATAATAATGATCATGCTGAAGCATATAATAATTTAGGTTTAGTAGAATTACAAAGAGAAAATAATGATATAGTAAATCAATGATTTTGTTATATAAAGTTTCAATTAATTTCTTTTCTTTTTATTGTCTTAGGGTCGAGCTTATTTACAAACAGCTCAAAGTCTTGCACCACATATGTTTGAATCATATTATAATTTTGCTAAATCAATGTATCAAGTAAATAAAATAGTTTATTTTTTTTTTCAATTAAAAAAATATTTTAATGTTGTCTTTTTTAGCAAGGCGATTTACAGAGTTGTTTCCGTGCAGTTAAAAGTTCACTTGATGTATATAAAAATCATTCGGATTCAAAACAAATTCATGATGAATTGAGAAAAATGTTTTCTGAACTTTAAAAAATTTTACTTTCATAAATAAATCCAAATATTATTATGTAAATATTCCAATGAATAATTATATTCTTTTGAATATTATAAATGAAAATTTTATATGTATTGATTTGCATAAATCAAAATCGCAGTTGTCACTTTTGTTTTTTTTCTATAGATATATATAAATCAAAGAAAGTTAACCTTTTTTTGTTTTTATTTTTCTCTTCAATATACATGTATCACATAAAATAACAATTAGATTTTATTTATCAATTTTCATTAATTCTTGAAATTGATGCCGATTTATCACGATTCGATTTATAAACCAAAGTGAACAAATAGCAAGAATAAAACTTGTTACAATATATGAAAGTGTTGATTTAAATATTAACATAATATAACCCATTATAAGTGATGAAATAATTTGCGATGCAAAATAGGTACTATCAAGAAGACCTAAAATCGTACCAATTCCACGTGTCTGTATAACTTGATTATCTATAAAATAGATCTAAAGAATAACTAATATTAAATCTTTATAAACAAATAAAAAATTTTTAATATTACTTCTTTATTTGCATGATATGTCATAACAAGAGTATACGGTATTGATGTCAATGAAGCCATACCAAGACCAGATAATGATGCCATAATGTTAATAATAATTATATTTCTTGAGATATATATAACAAGCATAGATAAAGCAAAAATAAACATACCAAATGAAAATGTTAAATGAATACCAAATTGATTAATTAATGGTTTAAGTAATGGAGCATATATAGCACCAACAATACAATGAAATAATAGACCATATGAAGCAGCACGTACACCTTGATCATATCTTATACGTTCAATAGCTAATTCATCAGCACCTGGATCACCCATATATACAGTTTGACCAACAAAATCAGTAAAAAATAAATTAAATGTCATTATAGCTGACCTGTATTATATTAAAAAAAAATGAAAACTTTGTTTTTTTGTTGCGAAATAAAATAATTTTACAAACCATGAACAACATTCAGCAAGTGTTAAACGACGTAAAACAAATGGCATTGTTATAATAGTTTTCACTGAATTCGATACTGTATAAAATACATATTTTATAAAATCTATAGGAAATAAACTATCTGATATGTGAGTATCAGTAGATGATGTTTGATCATCAGCATAATCATAAATTTTTTCATTCGCCGAAATTAATGTACAACATAGCGTGATTGAAAAAAATAATAATATAACAATAAATGTCAATTTTTCTTGTCCTTGCATATAATAACTAAGAAATGATTCACTCCAATCAGTTGCTGTTATTAAATAGCCTAAACATCCACCTATACAAAAAAAAAAGAAATTTTTTGTGTTACTTTTAATAGTAAAGCAGTTTTTTTCCTTTTGCTTATTTCTTACCAAATGAAGTCATGAATGAATAAACAAAAAAACATGACGTTTCTTGAGATGTTCCTTTACATACATCATAAATTAATGATTCACATGGATTAAAACAAGCTTGAGCAGAAAAATCAAATAGAATACAGGTGATTACTAATAGAAAAAGACCTAATTTTGGTGCATGAAGAAGTTCACCTAAAATAATATTTAAAAAACAAAGATTAAATCATGTATGTATATGTATATTTAGAATTATTTTACCAATTGCTTCACTTTGTGGAATGAGTATAAGACAAAAGATAATTGTTAAACAAAATCCAACTATAAATGGACGTCGTTTACCATAACGAGATCGACAACGATCACTTGCATGACCAACAACAGGACAAAGAAGAAATCCAAGTAATGGACCACAACCCATTAACCAAGTCATTGACGATTCTGAAATGCCAGCTTTAAGTAATATCGGTGGTATATAAGTAAATGCCGAAGCTGTACAAAATTCTAATCCACATACAAGAGATGTAATAATAAGTAAATGAAATAATTCATTATTATAAATAAATTGCGTATATTTCATGTTCACAATAAACCCATGAAAGTCATGAGATTGGCTTTAGCTATTCATAATCACAAGGACGTGTTTGTAAAGAAAAGTGAACATTTTTTTTTAATATTGCATGCAAGTGTACATCAACGCGCACCCTTTTTTTTCTTGTGTTCTGTTGTGAATATGTATCTATGCGTGTGATGCGGTCACTGAAAAAAATATTCTTTACTAGTAAATGAGAAAGAAAGAAGGAAGACAAAACAGGGCATAACTTACTGAGATGTGTGGATATGGAGACGAAGAATGTATTACCAATGAAAAAAGAATGGAACAGTGTAAGTCCTGTTTATACTCTGCTGTTATTTTTTTTCTTCTGTTCTCGTCAAGCAGAACAACAGTATATATCTGCAATTGGTTCGATAAGAACTAATAGGCGCAGCTGACAATTTTACTATGTATTAATACAGATTCACTTACTTTAATTTTTTATTTACTTTCGCCACGTTTGTCTTTTACTGCAATCATTTCGATGTGTATATAGTGTCGTAAAATACAGTCAAATGTAACAAGACTTAAAAAAAAAACTCATACAACTTACAACTGAATCTCACGCGCTGTTTTTATTGTTAGTCAACAATATGAAAAAAAGAGAACAGAAAAAAAAAGAATACTGTCGACAGTAGAAGTTTTTTTTTCTTTTTATTTCGACAAAATTATGAAACATAAAATATTTATTTAGTTATCAATAAGCTCCAGACGGAACAGCATTATATTGATTTGTATATGGTAATGGTTGTGTTGCTCCAATACGTAAACCATGTTGTGGACGTGGAATAGCAGCTGCTGGATTATCCATAATAGTACGTTTACGTAATTTTAATCTACATACGAGAAAAATAACAATATAAATAATTGATAGAATAAAAGCTAGACCAGCACAACCAACTTGAATTTCTAAAAAAAGTTTTTTTGAATCATAAGTTGAATAATTTGCAAATTGTGGAATAGTTTGTACAATATAATTTAATGATATTAATTGTGATTGTGATGAACATGTTGGTGTTAAAATACATGTATATGGATTAACAATAAATATAACATCAAATACAATTAATGCAATAAAAGCTATTAATGTTATAAAATTCCATACAAATGCACATGTTGATGAACGAGTTGTTGTTGTACAACATACTAAAACAAAAGAAAAAATATTTTATTTTCAATAAAAAAAAAAATTTAATATACTAGTAACAAATATTAAAATCCAATTAATAAGAAGAATAATTGATGCCCAAATACCACCGAAAACATTTGTATGCCAAAAATCGACCAAAATATTAAAAACTTCTGTAACAAAAATAACCTAAAATTAAATAAAATATTAATTATAAGAAATAAAATTTAAAAAGTAATTTTACTATTCCAAGTAAAATTTCTACTATAGCAGTAATTGCTAAAAAACATTTTGGCCATGAACGTTCCCATGTAAGATTTCGTTCAAAATTTGCTTGAATAACAGGATCGACAGTCATATTTTATAAAAAATAATTTTCTTTGCTTTTATTTGGCAATTATTTTAATAGAATAAAACATTACTGACATGAGAAAATTATTGTCCTTTTAAAATAAACAAACTGAAAAATATGGCATTTAGTTAAAAGGAAACATGTTCTTTTATTTGTATTATTTCGGTATTTTTATATCATTTCAAGCACAAGAAAATTTGTTTATATATGAATATATATACTGATGTATTGAGAAAAAAAATATTTGACATCGTTTGGTTTTATATTAACTAATTGTTTTTATTATAACACGATAGCGAATAGTTTTTTTTGCATTTTGTATTTTAAACACGTATACCACAAAAATAGATTTATGTTAAAAAAAAAAAAGAAAGGAAAATATGCGGAAATAAATATGGAATAGTGCTAGATAAGATAGATATGGGTGATGTAGATAGTATGAAATAAATATCCATAAATTTATTAAATCTGTTACATCCGTTAATAATTTTTTTGTTTTAGTTCAATATTTTTTTCCTTAAAACTACGCTCTTTCTTTAACTTTTGAAAAGAAAAATTTTTTATTATATTCTCTTTTCTGAAAGGAAGGGTTATACAGCGATTAAATACTGAGGAAAATGCATAAAGTTTGTCTGCCTCTGTCCCAATCAATCAGAAAAGAGCAACGATTATTTCTATAACACAAGAATGTAATAGTTCCTAATAAAGTTCGATTAAAGAGTTTTGGGGATCGGGAAATCGAATGGCACTATTCTTTTTTTTTGGTTTTGCAAAAGAAAATGTTCTTACCGCAAAGAAATATTATTTTTTTAATAAAAATAATGATTTTTTATAAAGTTTGACCAAAAGGTTTTCATGGTTGGGGAATCAAATGCTGCCATTAATTTTTGAAATTTTTTAAATAATTTTTTCACTAAAAAGAGGCTTTTTTTACGAAATAGTGATTTGTCTCGTGGATTGGAGGAGAGGTCATATAATATAAATTAAGTTTGTCATTATACAGATATGCTCCTTTCTAAAGTTTCTCTGTATCATTCTGTATCCAAGTCGATCTGAAAACGTTGTCAGCTAGATAAATATCAGAAGTTTGTAATATTCTAGTTGAAAACTATATACAGGGTAATCGAGGGTAAAGAATTCGCATCAGGAGCCGAATTTGTGGCTAGTAACAAGTTGCCAAACAATTAGTGATTAGTTTTTCTTTTTTCCTTAAGAAGTTTGATGCAAGATGGTCGAAGATTAATAAATGAAAACTGAGTTAGTTTGACAAATAATTAATAGTAAATAATATAAACTGCCTCCAGTAAAACTTCACCAAAGACAATTGACTATGAAGAATGGAAATCTGGAGTTAGTTTTTCGATATTTTATAGGTATTAAATAATGATAAATTAGTATATCATTGTTCATAATAAAACTTGACTGATCGTTATCGAGCATAGAAAATACGAATTCGAAATCACTAAAAATATTTGTGATCTATTTCTTAACTTTCCTTGATGAACTGCTTGCTGTTTGAAGCTTGACTCACGGATATTCGGGGGTCGTGAATCTATGTTCGATATTGATTCTAAAATAAACAATTTTCTTTATTGAGTGCTATATATCGAAACTTTGAGCGAGATTTATACAAAAATATGTAAAAAGCGAAGCGACTGGTTGAAGTTCTCTTGTTGAGTCTCCATTGATATCATCCCTAAAATTATATTCCAAAATCGACGAAGCTCTTTCTTAGATTACAATGTGTTGTATTCTATTTTTAGCAATTCTTAAATAGTTCTCCTTTTTTAGTTGTTTCTTAACGATCGTATTAACAAGTACTCAGTAGCTTTTTGAGAAGAATTTAAACGAGATGCATGCATTAACTTCAAAGCTGAACTAATATCGGTCGATGTAGTGACGTTAAATATGGAAACGGCTAGTCGTGAGTGGCCCGACCGGAGAGAGACCGACGAATGACCAGACGTTGATTTAAAAGCTTTATCGTAAGTATAATAAGTGAGAGTTGAAGCACTTTGAGAAATGGCGAATGATTCGATTCTTGACGTAAAATAATTCTTTATTAGACCTTTGACGTAAAAAGGACCTATTCAATAAAAGACTTCTGATTCCTAATATGGTGTTATTTGCTCGTTATCATTTCGAATTTATGTTCACTTAGTTCCGAACATCATGAGTTTTTTTCTTATATCACGAGATCGGAACAAATAAATGCTACGGGAAATCCCAATGAAAAGTTGGGCCGAAATATTTTATCCCTGTTTTCTTGACTGAGAGGGGGGAGTCATTTGAAAAACATAATTTTGTGTGTGTTTGCTCAGGGTACAAGCTCAGGCTAAAGTAACTTAGCTGAAATCAATGGAAACGTTACGTTTTGTCTCAGTTTTTCGTTATGAACTGCGGCTGGAGTATAGTGCAGGCGGCTCATGACAGTACTCTATCAATGCTCCATAAAAGTCAAGAAATGTTATCTATGATGAGAAAATTGTGAATGCTTGATATGTTTCGAATTTAATATTGATAGTTTTGTTGTAGAAATCATAAAATATGGGAGATTCGTTCAAACTAAGCTGGCTATAGCGTCACATTTGTCGATCATTTATCTATTACCGATTCTCGAAATGGATAGAATGAATTCAGTCGAGGGTCAAACGAGTTACCCTTGCCGAGCGTTACTTGTTTTATCAGTTGTTATTTTTTTTTTGTTGTTAGACCTCGATGGCCTTCTGTTTGTTATTCCAACACATATATATGTGCGTGTGTAAGTCGGGGTAGAATTTTATTAAGCATATTTTGAGCTCATGCAATCGAGCTAATAATAGTTTGAAATATAACAAGTGTATTGAAAGCAAAAGGACATTCTGTTAATTTATAGTGTCGATACTGTTGTAGTATTTTTTATTCCGTGCATATCTTGACTTATGAGGGAAGTACTTCAACTGTTAATCACCAATTGTGTTCAAATTTTGCACATAAGTAGAATTCGATAAGATTAGAAGAGCTCTATGACGATTCGTTTCTATACACTGTCCTTTTTGATTTATGACTGTTTTACTGGATTCTCAACTTATAGTAAATCTTAAATATGAAAAAAATCGAATTGCAGAATTTTGATCTGAAATTCTACCTACAGATAGGTCTTGTGGTTATTTGATAGATCTAAAAATTTCATTCCAAAACAATGTATTGTTCCTAAGATATCGAATTTTGAAAATATTCAATTTTGCGATCTTTATTTGTAATATACGATCGTATTTTGGATATCCACCATCTCAAAAAACACACATTCTTTTGAGATGAAATTTTTAGAGCTATCTAATAATCATGGGATCTATTCGTGGGCAATATTTTAGGCTAAAATTCTGTAATTCGATATTTTTCTATATATACTTTGGTATAAATCGAAAAACCTATAAAATTATCATAATTAAAGAAGGATAATATATGCGAGCAAATCGTCATAGGATTCTTCTAGTCTCATCAAGTTCTACGTATGGACAAAATCTGAGCTCAATTAGTGATCAACAATTGAAGTACTTCTCTCATTAGATAAATGATAAAATCATGACATTTTTTCTCAACAGATGTGCCATGAAAAGCTATCCGAAATTTGTATAATTGAATCTCTTTAACCTATTCTGATATTTTATCTTATACTCAAAATGAACAGTGTTTATTCTATGAAACTTCACAGTGCATCTTTTAAAAAAATTTTGAGGTTTTATCATTTACCTAAGGCGAGATATGCATGAAATAAAAAACATTTCAATATTATAGACATCGTATGAATAGAAAAAATTCTTCTTTTTCTTTCAATACACTTTTGATATTTTAAACTGCATTTGATGTTCAAAGTATATATATGAAAAGATACAGCAAGTTCTCTTTTTCCTTCCTATATATAGTGGATGAATCAATAGTAATGAATGAACAACAAATTAGAGACTAGAATTTCAGCTATACTCGACTCTATTAATTGATTTTCTATACATGAAATGAAAAAATTTTTTGAAAATGATTCGTAATGGTTGGACTAATTAGTATGTATATATTCCCTTCTACTCCCTTTTTTAAATAGCAACTGAAGTCAACGAGCAACAGGCACATTCTTGCAGCAACGGCCATGGTTTACAAAGCATTAAGAAATAGATTTACCTAATGATAGAGAAGGAAGTATTTCTTGAAAGACACGTTTCCTAAGTAGCCGAAGTCAAAAATCAAGAGATACATTTTTATAGAAACAGAAAAAAAGTTTAGTGACCATCAAAGGTTGGGTTATTCTAGTACTGAGAAGATTGTTTATTCAAAACATTAAGGTCGGCTGGGGTAAATCAATTATGTTTTGTAGTAATAAACTTTTTTATATTTCATCGGATAAAAAGATTTTTGCTACCAAACATAGAGAGCAAATGATGCTCTACGAAACTGTCGTATTAATTTTCCAAAATACTCTCCAGAAACGGTTCTACAGCAGTTTTCCAATATACTTTTCTCAGATAATTGATTTATCTCATGTGATGTAAATCAATCACTACACTGATATCATTGTGTTAAACCAATTGTTTTCACTATTTTTAGTTAGGTCATGTAAAACTTAATTTTTAAAGATCTTGTAAGTTTATTTTTAAAAATTTTTACATCATTAGAAAGCCCACACATTTTCTTCAACCCTAAATTAATCTTAATTATTTCAGGTGAGATGGAATCAAAAATGAAAGAAATTTCTTAGAACACTAGAAAAAAAATTATAATTGATTTACTCCATATGAGGTAAATGAAATATTACAGTTATTTTAGTTAGAACCTTTATTATGCAATTTATAACAGATCTTAACGGTATTTCAAGATGATCCTGATGCCAAAAATGCTCAGTGAAACGATATCTACCATTTGAAAGCATTTCGAACATTTTTGCAAATATAAAACTCTTAATATGAACCCCATAAATGAATAAAAATAAACATTTGGGATTCATTTTCAAGTACTTCACTTAGCTTTAATTTGAAATTTCGTTTTATTTACATTTCTAATGTAAAGAAACGTTTTAAAATATAGAAGTACAAACAGAAATATAGATAAGGGTTAAGATTTCAAAGTTGAGTGTACTAGTTTGTAATTGAAAAGTATAATTCAAGAGAAATCGAGGGACTTTAAGAATTTGAGGGGTTCACTGGTTTTTTTTCTTATAGATGCTTAGATTCACAAGTAGGAGTTGCTGGATATGTGATAAATGTGCTGAGTATACGTTGGAAGCAGGTATCTCCTGAGCACGATGTACAATAAGCGATGTTGACAGATCCTTGGGCAACAGATAATAACGAACGACAAGGAGAAAGATGACATTTTATTTTTTTGTCACTTCATTTGTTTTTCAACTTGAATCATAGAACATTATGCAATGGATCCATAATGCACATAACAGTGCATGGAATCTATATATATAGGTGTGAAAACGATTAATAGTGGATAATGTTTCCTCTCTTTCATTCAAGTGACAACTGTCCGAATAAACGATGTCACTGTTAACAGTGATTTCTAGTAATTATTTTTTGCTTTTTATTGATTCAGACGAGCAAAAAATAAGGAAGGATGCCCGACATGACTGGTCCTAAATGTCTGCATTATCGTCTGATCTGAAATGATTAGCAGTTGGTTGGGACTAGTCGTCCTTACAAGCAACGCCTTGAAAATAACTGTAGACTAGTCCATTTTCGACAATGTACGGACCATAAAGATCAGCTACTATTGGAGGACAATCGACAAGAGATTTTCCTATTTGTCTACCTGCGCGACATTTTCCTTCGCTTGTTCCACAAAGATTACAATCAAACCAACCTCGAAGAAAATGCTTCGTTTGTACAACGCATAATATTTGACGGGATACACGATATATTTGTGCTGACTGCGATGCACCTCTATGTATTGTTGATTGCTTCAAAGACTACCATACAAAGGTGAGTTACTAATAGTTGTTTGACACAAAAATGTTATTTCTTCGTAAAGAAATATAGATCATTTTTAAAAATTTCATTAAAAACATTTCAAAGGACGGAGGCACATAAGATATGGATTTGGCCCATTGGTATTTTTCTTACCAATCCTATTGAATTTTATATCAATGGAAAGAGAAAATTGAGACAAACATTTTGGTGCTAAAATCATGAGGTTTTCATTGAGATTTGAAGGCTAAAAGTTATAAACAAAATAGCTCT
>JAJEKB010021085.1:113955-132277 GCA_022393335.1 Macrotrachela quadricornifera
ATTTTTTATACGGGTAGAAGAAATAACTAATAATGGACGTAATCAGAATAACTGATATTAGATCATGTTTATTTTACTACTTTGTCCACAAGATTTCATGATAGACACGATAAAGTTGTCAATAAAGACATTCCATTTACGCAACTTCATTTTATTCATATCGTTTTAAACTCTTGGCTAAAGAATTATTTTTTAAGTGAACACACTATGTTGCTTAAAATTTAGATCTTTTTTCATTGTCTTTAACATTCTTTTTTGGTCTACCACAGATAAATACTAGAGTTAGAACGTTAATCTTTTGTCTGCGTCAAGAAATAACAGTGTACAAACAAACAAACCTAAAATAAACAATACAGTTGTAAGATATCCTGTAGGAATTATCTATTAATCTTTACTTGATTACAAGAAAAAGAAACTATGGATATTACTATTTGTGTACTTAATGCCTTCGATTTTAACGTAATAATAATTTTCTAGAAAGAAAACTGGCTGATATAGAGGACATCAACGGTAATCTCGAGAGAGCCACCATTTATTGATGAGAAGTACGATGATAAAGAGATATAATTAACGATCGAAAAGATGTATCATTATAATTAAACTAATTTAATATTAATATAAAATATATTCTTTCATCTAGAAAGAAACGGGGTGTGCCTGAAAAAATCGATAGATGTCTGTATATTACAATATTTGCTTACGAATGACGGTTGTAAGTTGTATTTGACGCAAACTTTTCGAAGTTCCATAAATCTGAGTATTCTTCGAAATCAATTGATATATAATTCTGTAATAGAAGCATATGTCGTAAGCATTTTGTTGCCAAAATTGTTATTTGGTTCTATAATTATTGAAAATTATTATTAAACACACCTTTTCTTTGTTTACATTACCAATTATTTGTTCGTAGTATACAAATATCGTTTTGAATCTATTTACCGAGGTATAGTAAACATCTAACAGGGTAAATTCTTTCTCATGAATGTGTCTTGATAGGAATTATGCTTTTGTATCGGGAAGCAAACCGATTTCTGTATTGGAAATCACTCGAAATCATCACAAATCAAGAAAACAGTTTGTTCCCATTCCCTTATGCTAGTTCTCCTCAGAAATTCACAATCTGAAATTTAAAATTTCTTCCTAGAATTTCGGCTAAGTATTCATTCATCGTTTTGTTTCGATGAAAGGCATTATATTTATAGAAGTACCTACTTTATCTTTCATATACATTTCAAAACTCATCCAAAGTAAGTGATTTCATATATTTCTTGTTCTCTTTCGGAAAGTTAAGAGGAAACAGTCCAATTTCTTGATTTCTGATGATTTCTTTCGTTTCCAGCAAAGGAATCAGTTCGTTCACCCGTTCAGAGAATACATGGGATATTTGGAAAACATTGGAAACCATCATAAAACATGAAATCACTTTGTTCCCATTTTCTTTTGCTACTTCTCCTCAAAATACATAATCCGGAAATTAAAATTTCTTTCTAGGATTTCGGTCAAATATTCATTCACCGTTTTATTTTGCTGACAGACACTATATATATAGAAGAGCCTACTTTGCCTTTCACATACATTTTTAAACTCAACCAAAGTAAGTGATTTTATGTATTTCTTCGAGGATTGCTTCCAGACTCTCTTCTAGTCATTGTTCCTAAATTTTCATTTCAGTTAGACACAGTATTTCTCGAATTTCCCTAGAATTCTACTCGACTTCTGCCCAAGATTTCTTTAGACTTTTTCTCGAGGTTCCACATGAATTTCCTCTAAAGGAGAAATATTAATGAACTCTTAGTGGAATTCTAATCAAATCCTATGAAATCATCGTAAAATCCTATGAAATCATAGTGAAATCCTGCAAAATCGTATGAAATCCTGTAAAATCCTGTGAAGTCATAATGAAATCCTTTGAAATCATACTGAAATCCTAGTGCTTTTACGGCAATCCGCGACTTGTGACGGTCGGTTACGTCGAAATACAGTCGTAAACGTCAGTGTATACTGTCGTGTTCGTCAGAATACGGTGGTGTTACGGCACAGATTTTAGCGTAAACGGTGTTCGTTTTCCACCGTATACGACACGGCAGCATACGACCGTAATACGGCCCCTACCAAACGGATGATTTACGGTCCGTTTACGGTCGTAATTTTGCCGGTTACGGCCGTTAACGTCATCAAAACCAGCGGTATACGGTCGTTTACGACCGTAGTAATGTTCGACCCTGGATTGAGATAGAAAATGACTTCTCAATTATTACATTGAATGTCAGAATGATAAAAAACAGTATGAAAGATATAAACAAAAAGGATAATAATAATAAACGAAGACAAAAAAAATGTTGCTATCGAATTCACATTAGGAAAGAAAGATGAACAATTTACAACATTAGTAAAAGAATAAATTGTATATTCTAAGGGTCATTGTGTTCATCAATCTTTTTTATTGTATCTGTAATGAGAAGTAGAACATATGCTTATCTATAATAACTCATTACAAAAGAAAGATAATTATGAACTATTTGATTGAATAAATCTTTCATTATTTTAAAATACATTTTTTTGTGTTTACAAATAGTTAGAATTTTTATTATTCAGTATTAACGACTATGTCAATGAATGAAATTTGACTAAAAATAAACATTTTTCTTTAATATGACTTGACTAATGTTTTCGTAAACATAATCAACTGAGACAAATTGGTTACAATCGAAAGTTGGAAATCATTTACGATGAGAATGTTCCTCTTTCATCCAAATAGTAATAGGTCTTTATGAATAATTTTATCGACTCTTGTGCTATTTCTTGTACGTTCTTAATTTTTCAGTCTATCAAGATTCATAAGCCCATCTAAATATTCTGGCTTTCATGATATCAAAATATCATCGTTATGATTGATGTAACTCTATGGTAATACATAAAATATTGTTGAGTTTGTTCTTAATCATTTTTGCTCAAAGTACATTTAAAATAAAATGATCCGAGTGATGCATAATATATAACATTAGACAAGTTGGAAGATGATATTGAAAGAATAATTACATTTATATAAAAATATCTTCATTCAATGACAAAATGGGACATAAAAAGTCACTGTTACAATTGTCTCATCACTTCCATAAAAATAAAAAACTGTTAATATAACCAACTGTAAATGAGTCGTCTACTGTTAAATAACTGCAATTTATCACCCATTGTCGAAGGTTTGTTATGATATCATCTGATAGTTTACTTTCGACGATGAGAGTGTATAGCTGTTTAATATTTAGTTGAGTAAGTATAGTTGACAAAATCGATTCATGGGATGCTTTTGAGGTTTCCAGAGTTAGAGATAGATGACGAAGACGGGAAAATACGCGAGCTAAATGTTGAAGTAGATCTGATTCAATGCCTGTCCATTTTCGAATTTTCAGAAGGGTGATTCGCTGTTTCAACAGGTCACATGTAGGTTCTTCATCGATTAAAATTTTGAAGCAATTAAAGTCTATATACAGACTCTCGAGATTTGGCGCTACCTTGAGCACATCAAACAATGCACAGATTCCAGATACATCAAGCTCTTTGAGACAAGGCAATTTGAAGTTCACTGATTGTTTTAATGTCATTAACATACCTATATGAAAAAAAAAAGTTAAGTCAGTCACTTACTTCATTGTGTACTATCATCTAAAACTATTTTTTAAAGTTGATATTCAAGAGATGCAGAAATACATAGGAATTGTTAAATCAATCTTGTATGTGAAAAATATAAACCGAAGAGAAGATTTGGTGCTGAATTCATACAAAAAAAACAAAATATTATGGTTAAAACAACTCGTAACTAAATTAATGTGAATACTCATCTGATTTTTGTTATGTGCAAGTCTTACAATCAATTTTAATCTAATTTCGTGTCTAAATTTTTTTACATAAGCTATGATCATCTTCGTACAAAGAATACTTGATATATCTTTCAAATTTGGAATTTTAGTTTAGAAACGCAAATATTCGAGTCATAAAGATAAATATCAGATTGATAGAATAGATTAAGGTGGATGTATATCCTGTTATTCAAGCTAATTATGTGAAATATTGGAAACTTGAAGAAAACTTTTTTTTTATTAAGATGTATTTTTATAAATATGATCATTCCAAGATTCAAGTTTTCCAATTATGGAAATATTTTAACCGTGTCCCGAAATAAACATTTTTCAAGATGAAAAATTTTTAAACCTTGTAACTTCGTCTGACTATTTATACACAAAAAGTTTTCGAGACTTATTTTTCTTTTTAGTTTTGTTGAATTGATGGAAATCACTGAACCTATTCTATGAATAACAGCTTCCAGGATTTTAGTATATTTTTGACAGAAAAACGTATGTACCACTTCAAGATCAGGGCCTGTATAAACCGAGTTTTTGCCTACTTATGAAAATTGATTTCATCACAGCACATTCTCTACAGTGTAAAGTTAGTTTCAGTATTTTCCAAATTTTTTTTCTTCTTTACAGTTTATTTAAAGCCATATCTATCCACCATCAAAAAAAGGTCAATTTTCCCGAAAAAAATTAAAATTACGATAAATACATGAAAAAATAGTGTGAGTTTTCCTCTTTCAGAAACTGTATGGTTTTTAAGTGAACAGCGCGTTTTTGAGCAAAACCTTTGTTGATCTCCATTGTTTACTTCTTCGAAAACAAGAATTTTTCAGGAAAAATGGAAAATATGCTTTTAGCATGGCTAGGCATCCACTTTTTGTGAGGATTTTGAACCATTGAACTTTTGATTGTTTTTCTTCGCTAAGAAAGCAAGTATTTAAAAGAAACTGGGCTGGATCATGCGCTGCCTCCTAACATGCTCTTTTAAACAAAAAAAAATTGAAATGCTGAATGAACTTTTTTTTTACAATGTGTGGTGGATGTTTTGGTCAAACATCATGGAAAGAGCTGGAAGTTTTATTGAGTCTCGTTACTAAAGACCCAATATACCTCACAAATTTCATATCATTTGAATGTATTTGAGCTGAGACTAATTTTTTGAGGAGGAGGACAATCTTAAACTACATCGTAGTCTAAAAATAGAGTTAATTAGCCTAAACATGGAGAAGTACTTCTTCATTAGTCCATTCTAGCGATGTAATATTAACTTTCATGAATTCTAAGTTACTATTCCTAATAGTATATTGCCCAGGACTGCTGAATTGCATTCGTTTTGTTCAAAATATAGATTTCAACGAAATATCATGGTTTTTGAAAGAAAACCGTCTTGAATGCTTGATTTTTAGCTGTATAGGAAAATTTTCCATTAGTTTCATCCGAATTTTGAAGAGTATTGCAGAGTTTTTCTCTAATCTCTCAAAGAGTCCGGAATGCCGAATCTAATAATTGTCTTTGTTTTCTATCACATTTTGAATACAGGCAAGAATGTCTATAAAACTTATGTAGGTGATTAATAATGTCTAACACAATGTGACATAAAGTCACTATTATTCATTATTTCAGACTAAGAAAGATATAGAAAACACTTACACGTGTCTGCTATATAATTTACATCGATACGTAGTCTTCGAAGACGCTGAAAATGTTGCACTGTCATAAGTATGTCAATCAAAGATGTCGAATCATAAATGGATAAAGTTTTAACTCGCTGCGTATATTTGGAGTCGGACAGAATCTGTTTACCGATTGCTGCTGGTAGTTCGAGCAAATGTAAGCCACAATAAGCCGTAAACATCAATATACACTGATTTGATTCGTCTAGTAAGCAGCTAATTGGAAGTAGAACTGACCAAGAAGACATCAGAGTGTTTACCTTTAAAATTGGTTCACGAAAATAATAGCGAATAAGAAAGTGAATATTTTTGAGAGATGGTGGTAGAATCTTAACGAAATTTTCTTGTTTGATAAAATATTCGTCTTGTGTAGATAGATCAAGGGTAAGTTTTTGCAATGAAGGCATATGCCGCAATACATCTGCAATTTCATCTAAATTCCAAAAGTCGATGGCACGTAAACGAAAATCAATGAGATGAATTAGTAACGATCGATTGGTGAATGCTAATTTGAGATCTGAAGTATATAACATCTGATCAATATTCACATATAGACGATGTACGTTTGGTATTAGGGCAAAAAGATCCGGCAGTGTTTGATTTTGCGTTATGTTAATTGTGAGCTCTTGGATATTTAAATAAGAAATCGTTTGATCAATGTGGAGTACATTCAGGGATTCCGAATCGTGATCGAATGATATTGACTGTAATCTGCCATTGTTTGCAGCGAATATTTTGGTCAGAAGTGCTTCTCCCGAAACATCTTTGAGAAATCGAATATTCAGCTCTATAAGCTGTGAAAGATTTTGAAGCATATCGATAAATGACAAAAGTCCATTGCCAGTAAACCAACATAATGTGAGTTTCTGCAAACTTGGAAATATATCTGGCATGCGTGAAGCACAAAGAATGCTGGATAATTTGGAAGACAACAGTTTTTCCCTATAACTATGAAAAACAAATGATCGAACGTAAGAAAAGATTTGAGGTAGAATATGAGAGACGATATAATCAAATCGGTGATAGGTAACACCACTGAGATTTATATAATGACAGTAATCTGTTATTGTAACGTTGAGACGAGCGTTCAGATTATACAGAGAGTACAGCACATCAACTCCGTGAAGATAACGACATATTTTTAATAATATTTCATCGGGTAACATCTCCAGAGACGATAATGAAGACATCTAAAACAATCAATTCTCATAAGTAACTAGTTGCTGACAAATTTGCGCACAATGTGCACTAGCAAAATAATCACCGTCTGAATGCAGGAAACTTGGTTGTTGAAGGATCAATACTGTCTTATACAATCGTTGACACTTTTTCATTCACGTAGACTATTGACAGAAAGAAAGAATATTTATTTACCCAGCGTCTCTATGAAGTCGACGATGAAAGAGAAATCTGTAACATGGCAGCAATAGTGAATACAATTCGATGTTGATATAAATGAAGCTAACGAACATTGATTACAACATGTGAGACACGTGTATACATAATAATTTATGGAAAAATAACCTATATAAAATTTTCAATTTGTATTTTTATGAAACATAATGCATAAGGAGCGTTGAAATATAGAGACATCGAAGGAGAAAAACACTCACGCGAATGGCAACCAACTAATTTCAGGGTCTTAATAACGGTGCATCTATCAGATTCATAGCACTATTTTGGATGTCACAAAAATAAGTTCTGTCTTGAATAGTATATAAGAAAAGCTATCCGTTTTTTTTTAAAGTTTAGATCGCCATTTATGATAATTCAATTTTCGTGGCTGAAATTTCTGTCAAGTATTATACATATCATAAAAGATGTTTATATTTTAATACACTGTAACATTCACATGATCATATTTAGTATGAAAAAAAAATATTTGTAATGATGAATGAAAGAATAATGAAGAAGAAAATCGACGGAAGTTCAATCATAAATTTACTACTATAACTTGTGAATAAAGAAATTGGATATTGTGAAACTCTAGTTTTGATTTTAATTGTTTGTTTGACCAACTTTTGTATTTGCTGCAATTTCGTTAAGCTGCGCGAAAATCCAATCTAAAAAAACAATTTGAACTATCTCCTTTCAAATGTGATAAGAATTGGAATATTTTATTTTTTTTATTATATATCTGAGAAAATTTATTCTTACAGATAAATATAAATTATTACTCTTATTTATATACAATATCAGATGCTAACTTTCATATTGATAGGCATTGAAAACAGAGCAATAAATATGAAATTCTCTATTATCCTATATATAAGCTTTATATCTTATTATTCGAATAATCGGTAATTAATAAAATCAATTAAACATTCAGAATTTATTAATTCTAATTGGTTAAATATCATCATCATATTCGTTCATTATTGTAGCCTGATTTGAAAATCACTAAGAGCTGATTAGAATGACAAAAGTAATTAAGAAGGCATAACGTTATAAATAGCATACTTCTAAAACGCTAATTAGACAAATAAGTGTAACAAAAACATTATGTAAACGAAATCAAGGCATATAGTCAAATTCATTATACCGTTGTCTCTAGTGGAGTAGTTAAAAATTTTCGAATAGTGATCAATTTTCTAGCAAAGCTGTCTGTATGGAATAAATAATCATGAGCAATTTAAAACTCGGATAGATCCTAGTTTTTGGAAAACTTACTATTTTATTTTATTTGCAAAAATTCAACAATCGGTTGATCCTCTCACAAGACAACTTGAACGAGTATAATTTAAAAAATAGATTCAGATTATGGTTGCGATTGCATAGGGAGAATAATAACACTAATTGTTTTTAGTTGTAGAATACATTACACAAAGCATACACAAAATCATAGTACCATAATGAGCAACTCACAGAATGAATCTTCAAATTATCAGGTTTCAGAAATGAATCTATAACAGTGTTATGAACACACTAAAAAGTATACGTTTTCAAAACTAAAAGGTTTTACACAGAGCGTTTTGGATTATGCAACTATCTAATTGAATGTTTATTTTCTAAGCAGATAATTTGTTTAAATTCAATATAGTCTGCATCATCTTATGTATAGAAGTATGTTCCCTTTTTATGTGCGTGAGTTACCGCACTCAATATATATTTTGTATATATTAAAATAAGAACCAAACAAAATTTTGACAAAAACAGAACACTCCTACGGAATCAGAAATACGAAGACGAGAAAGAAACGAAAAACGAAATAAAGAAGAATATGCATAAGTGCGACATCACTGCAATAAATAGGTATAATAAGAGATGCAAGAGATCTGACGGTTGCTTTACTTTAAAAAAAGAAAGAGTGGAAGTACTAACAAAAAAATGTAGTTTTCCTTATAACTGATCACATTGTCTCTATTTTCCTATTTCTGTTCTCTAGAAATTACTAATATCACGTTCATTTTTCATGAATTATTAGTTTTCTCTAATTAAACAAAAATTTTTGGAAAAAACGTTTTTATATAATAACTTATACGGGCTTGGTGAAATAAAAATAGGTACCATTCTATATTTGAGCAGAATCTTCACAGTGACGGTGAGATTTATTAAGAGAGTAGAAGAAGAGCGAAGACTATTTCTAACAGCTAAGCTGATTTTTCTAAAATATACAGTAGGTACAGTATTATCATTATTTAGCTTGTAAAAATTCTGAAAAAGTTTTAAAATATTTTTTCGAATGTAATTAATTTTGTTTGTTTTATTTATTGATATAGAAACGGATGAAATAAGAAAAAATTGCTCAAATTTTGAATTTTCACTGATCTAACTTCCTGCTCACAATTTAATATGTAGTAAATCATGATGTGTAGAAGTTTTAATTGTAAAGTTAATATTGTTTCTTCATAAAAATAAACTATTAATGTTATATATGAATATAATAAATCAAAATAATATAGAAAAAAAGTTGAAAAATACAATATATGACATCTGCACACATTAATATTATTTCAAATAAAAATATAGTCATGTATTCCGAATGATTTATACGACTTGTCAAGTGAAAATATTGAGATTATTTGAAAGTGTAGTATATCCTGTTGATTAATAAGAAAATATTGCTTTGGACATTTAGTCAAATTTGAAAGCACGATATATTGTTAAAATTCATCGTATTTACAATCCTTAGAACTTTTACATTCTTAAAAAGATTATCATCTTTCGTACGGGTAAATGTTTGATTCGACATAATCGAATAAATTTTTGATATTTTACATGATAGAATAATTATTTTCATATATCGTTCTAGTCCATAATATTGATAAAAACCAGTGATGGAAAAGGATCCTGCAATGGTAATATTTGGAATATTTTTTTGGATTTGTTTTTTGATATGCACTTGTTCTTGGCGTATCCACCAACAAGAACGTACAAAAGCACGTATTCGTCGTCATACTGAAAGTATAGTTGCTGCTATCGGTGCTCAAAGTCAACCTCGTATTATCTACCATATAGCTCCAATTTTACCGGTTGATGTCCCACTCGTTCAAGAATCATTACCACCTTCTTATGATCAAATAAAAAAAGTTTAACAACATGAAAATGAACCACAAATGAATTGAATAAACATATCATTTTAATAAACTAAAAATTTCATGTTTCGTTAGACTACATATCTATATATTGTCATCAATACAATGTGAAGCACCGAATTTGTATGAATTATTGTGAGTTCTCTTTATTAGTACGATACAGAATTCGAATTAGAACTGTGAATCTTTTTTGTGAATACTGCATGATGAAAATATCGATATAAATTGTGACAACAACAGCATTAGATAGCGTAATACTTAGTTATTCTATTCGTTTTCTTTCTTTACAAATATGCAACAATATCAATGAGCAAAAGACAACGAAGAGTCCGATTAAATATACTGTCTTAAAAATGAGATTTATTGCATTGAGATGAGATAAAGAAGGAGAAAAAATTCAAGCCAGGTGATATAACGCAAATGCAAAGAATAACGACATTTTTTTACTTGAGTCTATATATTTATAAGAAAATGCAATTTCTGACAAGTATTGCTCACAATACTGTTGTCTTTCATTTAGCAGACACCCTACTTTTGTAAACTACTTAGTGTCTGGTATTTCAAAAAAGAACTGTAAACATTCAATCAGTTCAAATGAGTCTATCAAAAGTAATTCACAGAAGACAGCTATTTAGAACTAGGAGACAATTTCTTCTTTACTTGATAGATTTCTATATAGATAAACACATTTCAATGAATACTGGTACAAATGTCAAGTAAGATTCTAGATTCAAGAAAAGAAAATCTTGTAAGAACACTAAATTTTAAAGATGAGGCTATGAGTGTCAACATCATTATGTCTCAGTAACCAATAGTTTGTGGTGTGTCACCACCTGTCTTTTTCCTCGTGATTTCCTTCATAGACTTTCACTTCTACAGGATGTTTTATAAGTCTTGGGACACGATAAAATTTGTATATAGTGATACACTAAATAATTTCTAACCATTATGTTCTTATATTAACTTTTACTACTCATTACGGCCTTTCAAATAATATCTAATTGAAAACATCTTCTCTCATAATAATACAAATATAAACATGACAATCTGATGATGAATTTTTTGAAATCAAACAACATAATGCAGGATGTATCAAAATCTTTCCAACATGATTTTATTTCGCACATATCTCGCTGTAGGTATATGATCCAATCCTCAATTTTTTAAAAAGATATACCATAAAAAATTCTACAATAAATGTCTAAATAGATACTTACTCACTTGTTTTAATGGCTTACTCTATGCTCAAAATAAACGTCCTACATCATAGTGCTACTCCTCATCGTATTAAGTTTAATAAAAATTATTTCAAAGACTTTTTCTACTGTGCAATTGAGGTCTGTTTGCACAAATTTTGTAGAGCTTTATATGACACATTTTTAGAGAAAATTTCGAGTTTTATCTTTTTCTCAAACTGGAATATATGCAAAATTAAAAAGTCCTTGAAATAACTTCTCTTGAAGTTAGTACAATGGGAAGAAGCATTATCATGTGGATTGTTCATTTTGAGTATGGAATGAGTCATCAAAATAAGTCAGTAAATGTCTGGTGAGATATCTTTCATAAAATTTTACACAGCAAACCTTTTTAATTTGAAAGGGCGTGAGAAGTACTACAAGCTGATATAAGAACATGATGGTTAGATATTACTTAGTGTGTCGAAATAAACGAATTTGTCGCGTCTCAAGACTTATGAAACATCCTGTACTCAACATCTAGTATAATTTCAACTTTAAATGATCCATATTTACATGGTTTGTTACGAAGCATTAAATATTCAGATATAACCAACTTCCCTTCGAATCTCGAAGTATTACAATGAAAATATGAGTTTACGTGATCATTATTCCACAGTTACACCACCTCACTATGCATTCTCTTATTGGATGACATAAGTAATGCAATAAAACTAAAATTAATTACTTTTATCTATGTATTTAATAAAAAATCATAAAAGTAGATAAGAAGTCAAAGGGTATGTAACTATAATAGCTATTCTATGCAACAATATTTTCGGTTGAAAATTTCGCCGATTGTGTATCTTAGTAGAAAGATGTGCTTTTTTTAAAAAATTTTTGTTCGTATATCAATATTTGCAGTGGATGACTAAACTTGCTCTATTCTCGATGATGAACTTTCTATAAAATAATTACATAATCTTGAGATTTTATTCAATTTTGATGAATATTTGATTTTCTGTTTGTACTTTATATAAATGATTGAAAATGATAGTATAAGATCCAAAATTTCCGTTTTTGAATAAAATCTCAAGATTATGTAATTATTTTATAGAAAGTTCATCATCGAGAATAGAGCAAGTTTAGTCATCCACTGCAAATATTGACATAAGAACAAAAATTTTTAAAAGAAGAAGCACATCTTTCTACTAAGATACACAATCGGCGAAATTTTCAATCGAATATATTGTTGCGTAGTATCTATATCATAGTTACATGCTCTTTGACTTTCTTTCCATCTTAAGAATTATGCCGTTCTTTTTACGACATACGTTAAACGGACTTATCTACTTTTTATGTTTTTTCTTTTAAATATATATATAGGTAAAAGTGATTAATTTTAGTTTTATTGTATTAGTCATGCCATCGTGGAAGAGAATACATTATGAGATGGAGCGATTGTCGAATGATGATCAATTAAACTCATACTTTCGTTATGATATGTCGAGATTCGAAATGGACCTGATTATATCTGGATATTTAATGCTTCGTAGTAAACCATACAAATATGGATCATTTAAAGTTGAAATTATACTAGATGCTCAATATCCATTGAAGCCACCAAGATTGCTATTTCTAACATATATACATCATACTGCTGTTTCTCCTGACGGTAATGAAGGAAGATATTCTGTTTGTCACTGTCCTGATCGCTATCGATGGACAGTCACTACCCATCTCAATGAATGGATCAAACAACAGGTTGACTTATTCGGTGGCATTATTTGCATCGAAAAAACATGTGGATTTACATTAAGCGATGCCAAACTTCGAAATACAAATAAATATAGAAAAACTGCGATGTCTCTAATGCAAGATGCGATGTATTCGAGATCAAGTGCATCAATTTCTCATGAAAACTCATCACAATGTACAAGATTGTGAAGTACCTGTTCGATCAGTCAAATATTGATCGAAATATAAACGATATATACAGAGTGTATCATAAATCTAAGAACGCGACAAATTCGTTTATTTCGACACACTAAGTAATATCTAACCATCATGTTCTTATATCAGCTTGTAGTACTTCTCACGCCCTTTCAAATTAAAAAGGTTTGCTGTGTAAAATTTTATGAAAGATATCTCACCAGACATTTACTGACTTATTTTGATGGCTCATTCCATACTCAAAATGAACAATCCACATGATAATGCTTCTTCTGATTGTACTAACTTCAAGAGAAGTTATTTCAAAGACTTTTTAATTTTGCATATATTCCAGTTTGAGAAAAAGATAAAATCCGAAATTTTCTTTAAAAATGCGTCATATAAAGCTCTACAAAATTTGTGCAAACAGACTTCAGTTGCACACTAAAAAAAGTCTTTGAAATCATTTTTATTAAACTCAATACGATGAGGAGTAGCACTATGATGTAGGACGTTCATTTTGAGCATAGAGTCAGCCATTAAAATGAGTCAGTGAGCATCTGTTTAGACATTTATTGTAGAATTTTTTATGGCATATCTTTTTAAATAATTGAAGATTTGATCATATACCTACGGCGAGATATGTGCGAAATAAAATAATGTTGGAAAGATTTTGATACATCCCGCATTATGTTGTTTGATTTCAAAAAATTCTTCATTAGATTGTCATGTTTATATTTGTATTATTATGAGAGAAGATGTTTTCAATTAGAGATCATTTGAAAGGCCGTGATGAGTAGTAAAAGTTGATTTAAGAACATAATGGTTAGAATTTATTTAGTGTATCTCTGTATACGAATTTTATCGTGTCCCAAGACTTATGAAACATTCTGTATTCTTTCTTTATTCTACTATTGATCATGCAGTATTATTTTACTTCTGTATTATATTTTTTTGAAAAAATAGTACATGCTATAGCTGTTCGTGTGTCATCGTGTACGATCTGTAACAGAATGTATCGAAAAATCGACTATGTTACTGTCATTGAAATGACGGGTGAAGGACCTTGATTGTTTAAATCAAGTATTACACTTCTTTTCATTTGATTATAATCTGGTACGATTGATCCATATGGTTGAATTTGAGAATGTCCATTTGAATACGACTTTCCTAGAACATAGTACGGTTGTCCAGGAATGAGTTCACTGAATTCTAAATAATATCTATAAACAACTGCTCCTTCTCCATCATAAACTGACCATCGATATAACTTCATTATATAATCATTATCCGGATAAAATGGAACCGGTTGAAAAAATTCAGCTGCTTCGATGCGATATGAACCAACATCAAATATATCTCTACCAAAACTGTTTATATTCGGTGGCCATAAATCACCTAAAGAATGTCGTAATTCTTTCAATTTTGATACAATTCGTTCGGCATTAAGTTGATTTTGTTTCACTTGTTCATTATCGTCGGTTAAAGTCGATAATTGAATTAAAGTTCGGGTACAATTACAGAATAAGTCCTGAATAGCTTGCATTAATCCATTGGTTGTTGTTTTAAATTTTTGTTGCCATTCTTGACAAGCTTCGTCAATAGCATGCAAAATGAGCTCTATGTCAGCAGTAGTTGATATCACCATATTACTTCGATAATGACTAATTTCAATAATAGATGAAAGGAACACTAGCAACCAAATATTCTTCTTTCTGATACTAAATTTCACCTTGACGTTCTCTTGTAGTTTGTCTGTTCGAAGTTTACGAATATTTATATGTGAATCATCTTCTTCGGCCTATTACGTGTTAATTTTTCTTTATGTAATTTCACAATCAATGAGTCATATTGCTACAATAGAGACACGATTGTTAACTATGTTTTTTTTTATACCATATACTATTCTCTCTAAGAAAATAATAAACGGCAACGTGTACACACATATTAGTAATCAGAGACGTACAGAAAGAAGAAAGAAAAAGCCGGAAAAACTATTCTTCTACCTTTGTTTTTTTTTTCTTCTTATCTCACTCTTTCTGTCTGTCACTGGCCAGTAGAACACATGTACATATATGTTTGTCTTCTTTTGCAGAAAAAATTTACAGTATAAAAAACATTCTTTATAAATCTTATGATTACAATGTAGATTTGATAAAAATTTGATTTCGGCTAGAAATTTATAACAAATGTTAAGTCGTCAAGGTGTCTCTATATTACAGATTTTATTGGCACAATTATTTCTATAAGCACAAAACAATTCACGCATATTTTGTCTTAGACAAAAAAGATTGGTTGTTATTTGTATCAAATAAATTTTTTTTTGATTCATGTTGTAAATTAATTAAAAGCAAAAATTCTTTTTTATTTACAACAAAGCATAATGGCTGTAGAGAAGTACTGTTATTCATTGTAACTCATTGTTACATGATCATTATGACTTTCATATTAGTCAAATAGCTTAGAAACAGAAAATTAATAACTGGTAAAAATAACCCATATCATGTGAACGAAATTTATTAACATTCGCTATAATACAATATTTTATGTGCGCACTAAACATGAATGTGTATCGTAAACCATTGGCACCTTGCACGAAGTTAATAAGTGATTAAAGAAAAGCTAAAAAATGAGTTGTTTTAAGGACCCATATAGTTGCATTGATCAATTCTGATTTATTCCAATTTATATTTTCTATTAGTTTATTTATTAAGTATATCTTTCACATCTAGTAGTTACACTTCACGCGCTTCATCCTCATTAATTTCATCAATAAAATAAATACAACTCTTTCTCACACTGACATATGAAACACATGCAATTACTTTTTTTTTATATAGGTTGCTACCAACATTAACACGTCGTTGGCAATGAAATGACAATTTGATATTGACAAAAACAGAATGAAATATCGAACATTGCTTTCTCTTTCTTTCTTCTCGCGTCATTATCACGCAGCACATGGCGTCAATAACAAGTAAATCTTTCTGTGCAACATGTAGCAAAGAAAGAGGCATTTTTAAATGTGATGGATGTTCACAAATATTCTGCTTACGGCATACAACAGATCATCATCAAAATGTTGTCAAGCAATTGGAACAAGTGGAAGAAATTCGAAATTTAGTTCAAAAAACATTAACGCACAAATTAGCTGAACCGCAACATGATATGAAATCTTTGCATGATGAATTGACGAAAAAGATCGACAATTGGGAACGAGAATCGATCAATAAAATTCAAAAAATAGCAGAGGAAACTAAAACTCAATTGTTTCAATATACAATTGGACGTTTGACTAATATGAAGTCCACATTAGAACAATTAACTAATGAATTACAACAAGGTCGTGAAAAAGGTGATTTTATTGAGACTGATCTACATGAATGGAAAAATAAACTCAATCAATTAAATGAAGAACTTATCAATCCACCAAATGTTATAGTTCGAGAAGATTATACAAAACTTGTCTCAAATATTCATGTTAACCTTCTTAATACGAAAGAAGCTTTTGAACGTTCATCTGGTAATGCAGATTTTGAAGAAGATGGTAAAGTTGTGTATGTAAAAAACGGTCCAGATATTTATACAGAAGTGCGAGGCAAATGTGAATATATTACCGGACGACATACAATATGTATGGAGATCGAACAATTAAATGGTTGGATTTTATTTGGCATCATTTCCCAATCAAGTCCGTTACAGATTCATTCATATGTTTCACCATCATGTTATGGTTGGTATAATGGTACACACTTTGTCTATGCCGCTGGGCAAAATATTGGTGGAGAAGGTAGTGATGTTGTCCAAAATGATAGAATTCAACTTGTGATTGATTGTGATAATCGATTGATTCAATTGATAAATGCGCGAACAAATCAAACGCTAGCATTGCAAGTTGATATTGTAAAATGTCCATTTCCATGGCAGTTACATCTTAATCTCAATTTAATGCCAACTCGCATTCGACTTCTTTCATAATGGAAATTATAAATTTGTTCTTTAAATAACAGTAACATTACAGCTTCATGCTATCTTATTCTCTTTTAAAAAATCATACTAAATTCAAGAATATGACTTATCAGACTAAGAAATCGTTATGAAGTATATATCCCATAATATTGTAAATATTCATATATTCAATGAGTTCTTCAGCTAACCTATTTGTCAGTTCAACTATTGCTTGCAATTCTGTCTCATACTCCTCAAGATCATGTTTTTGTACGTTCATCTTGGCCAATTCAATGAGCTATAACTGCTTAGTTTAGATATATTTCCAACTCTGAAGATAAATCACAGAAAAATAAGAAATGTTATATATTAATTTATTGAACCAATCTTTTTTTGATTTATACACGGAGTATGATTTTGATATAAGCTCCTAATATCAAATATTTTAACAAAAAAATATTTTTTTCATATAAATAGATTTTCTTTACATTTGAAAGCATCATCGAATGTGAAAAAGTTCATTAAGAAAAAGCCGATTCTCACCATGTCATATAATATCTCTGTGAACATAAATTAATCTTACTAAGAATTTAAAAAATGATGATTATCATATATCTTCAAACTTTATTCATGATAACGTCAATTGTATTTACCAATTCAATTTAAGATATATATATTTAAATTATCTAATATCTGATAATTATGATTAAAGGACTTCTTTTCAATATAATAAAAATTCACGTATCGAACTACACATTAGATTTTATCCAGTTATTTCTTTATTACAGTTCACCAACGAATTTCGATTTGTTGTTAGACATTCACAGCTAATATCAGGAAAAATTTGAATGAATGGTTTGTACATGAACAGAGTTATCTTCAATGAAGGCGAGCTATGACAGAGTTGTTAAAAAAGAGATAACATGGATAGCTTAGTGTGAGACACTAGTTGACATACTTTCGTTTATTCTCTTCAGATCTTTGTCTTTCTTAATCGATTGAAAGATAGGAAGAATCTGAAAAGATTTTCAAGGTATGTCGAATTTCTTAAAACTTGGAAAAGATCCTTTTGACAGGGAAGGAAAAAACATTCTTGTCTAATCTTCAAAATAAGTATATGTATTTAGATACATATTCACGGTTGTACATTATTTATTCATTATTATACAATGATAGTTAGTTGCTATTGTCTTCAATTAAACTAA
>JAJEKB010021085.1:137277-170993 GCA_022393335.1 Macrotrachela quadricornifera
ATACAGCAGATACATACCACACGCGTTCTTTCACGTTGTCTTGAAAACGATAATAATGAATAGCTTGATATAAAGAACGTGTGCTACCGTGTGGGACATTTGTTGATCGAAAGAAGTTTTTTTTATCAGATAGCTGGTTCGTTGCGTTTTTATATAACTAAAAATATGAGTAATGCTGGAAGAATAGCGAAACTTTTGATGGGCCGAGTTACTGAACGTGAAGAACCGGATCATCGAAGATTACGAGCAAATCCATTCGAAGACAAAATCGTACATTCTCTATTGGAAATAATCGACAGCGTTAACCAATGCACATCGTTTGAGGTTGAATCAGAAACAACACTCGATTATGATGATGACGATGCATTTAGTGATTCCGAAGATGAAAGTACGGACCGAGATTTCGATGAAACCGAAGATGAAAGTATGGACCGAGATTTCGATGAAACCGAAGATGCTGAGAGTTCACCGAATCAAATGAGCTTTACCTTGGAATATATGAAGAAGGTTATTGACTACTATGATGCTTGTGACTCGAATGGAAAAAAAGAAACATACATGGAAATCTACAAAGCATCAATTCAAGGCTGTTCCTCGTCCCCAGTATATTTCTCGTTTTCGTCATTACATTGAACAACATGGTACAAGACAAGAGAAAATGCGAATTATAGATGCTTTTGTCTACGACAAATTCGAAGAAGCACGAGAAAATGCTATCTCTGTCCATGATCGCGATTTGAAGCGATGAGCCCTTCAAACAGCTGCTGAAGATTCGGTTCTCGATTTCAAAACATCGAAACACTGGCTAGAGGTTTTTAAACATTGTCATAATATTTGTTCCAGAAAAATTACGAAAATAGTGACTCGTCATCAAATGGCTGATTCCGATACTATCAACGCGTCTGCTGATTCCTTTATAGCAGAAGTGAAACGAGAAATGAGGCACTATATACCTGAAAAAATTCTCAATACTGATCAGACTGGTATCGAACTACAGATTCACTCGACGAGAGCTCTCTCGCATAAAGGTGAAGATATTACTATGGCGCGCGGAAGATCAAAAAAATGCCACAACGCATTCTTACACCATTCAACCAATGATAACTCTTGCCGGCCAACTCCTGGATCCTGTCTTTATTTGCTTGAAGGAACCAAAGGGAAAGATGAACGATAGTGAGTTAACTTTAATCTTCTCTTCTATAATATAAGAACATTGCTTTTACTAGATATCAAAATGAAATTATTCGCTGCTCCGAACATGGTTGTGGCGTGTAATTCTTCAGGAAAGCTCACTGCCTCGTTGGTAGAATGTTGGCGAGATCACGTTCTGCGTCCATTTGCTCCATCGAAATCTCTTCTAATCTCGGACTACTGGTCGGATCAACGTGACTCAAAGATATACTCCGCTGTTCAAGGATGTAAGAGATTAGAGATACCAGTTCATACTACGTCACACATTCAACCACTTGATGTCTATTTCAACAGACAATGGAAGGTATTCGCTCGGCGTATATTCGATCATGTTCAACTTGACGACATCGCCATCAACTTATCTGAACAAAACAATATAATACAGTTGAATTCTGTTATTCATAATCTGTTGTCCTCGCCTCAATTCGTACCTATGATCAATTATGCATGGTTCGCATCAGGATATATCGATCAGGATCCAGGAAGTTTCAAGTCTGTCAATGAAGTTTGCTTCAACATCGGTGCTGATGTTTGCCAACAGTCGAGATGTTACTCACTATGCTTTATTCAATGTAGTCATTGTCAAAAACTACTCTACTTTGAACATTTCTTTGAAGCTTACCACTAACACAAATAGATGTCTACCTTTTTCAGTATTATGCCGAGTCTATGGGTTTTTTTAATTCAAATTGAATTTTGATGAAAAAACAACCGTGCACTTTTAGCAAGGCGAGGGGACTAAGGGGACTAAGGAATTTTTGAATTCAGTATATATACATCTCATATATATAGTACCCTTTTCTATAGGATATAGGTGGGACTAAGGGGACTAAGGAATCCATTATATATACATATCATATATATAGTACCCCTTTTTGTAGGATACAGGTGGGACTTAGGGGACTCAGGAGATTACAACAGTATCAAACTTGAAAGTTGAATTCAAGTATTCAACTATTACTTCAACTATCCAATTGTTGAATACTTGAAGCCTTCATCTATTCCAGTATTGAAATTATTAAAAATTTCGCCATCTGGGACCTCGACAAAGAATACCGCCTAATAGTCCAACATGGCGCCCTCTCGCAGGGTCACGCCCTCTAGGCCCCTGTGGCACCCTCACGCGGGGTTACGCCCTCTAACTCCATATGGCACCCTCACACAGGGTCACCCCTCTAGCCTTTCTAGTTGAATAGTTGAAAATTTCAAATATTCAATAATTGAATACGTGAATTCAAGTTTCAAGTGTGACACTGTTGTAATCTCCTTAGTCCCCTTAGTCTCCTTAGTCCCCTTAGTCCCCTTAGTCTCCTTAGCCCCCTTAGTCCCCTCACCCTTAGTCTCCCCTGTACCTCTAGTCCCTTATATAAACGATACTATATATACGATATATACATTTGCTGAATTCAACAATTCCTTAGTCCCCTTAGTCCCCTATTTCAATTTGAAATTAAATGCTTTTTTTCGGTTTAAATTCAAAATGAAATTAAATAGCCCATTGTAATGATTATGCCATACATTTATTAAATGAAGATAAAATCTGAATTGTGTAGTTAATTTCTAGCGATATAGTCAGTTCATCATAGAATTTCCTGCTTTCAGCTTATTTTTTTTAGATATATATAGTATAGGATTAATATTCCTCTTATCCCATGGAACTTGAAAAGTGAATAACTCAGCCTAAAAGAGCCATGGGCCCAAATCCTTTTAGGGTTATTGTTATCTAGATGTCACCTCTATATGCCCAAAATATGGGCTCTAAATCGATTAATCACTTCGGGTACCTCCTTACTGAGAAGTAAACCAAAGTTTATTCAACTGCTATGATAGTCATAAGCTCCAAAATGACATCATACCATGAGATATGAGATTTTCTTTTTGAAATATCTCACTTTTAATAGATAGCATTCGAAACATTTTATAGTAGCATGTACGAATATGTAGATAGAAGTAATGGTATAAACCATTACTTTATGGTATTGTATTCAAACAAATATGGCGTTAGTGCAAACAGATGTAAAATATAATTTCATAAATTTATTTGGGGAATACTGATGTTTTATCGCACTATTTTGTTATAATTGGTATCCACAAGCGCTTTGAAGTATTCGGCTTTTTTATTTATTGTTCTAATACTTCTTTTTTAGTTATTTCGTGGAGCGTATCAAGCATGAATATCAACGAAATGGGCATATTGAGCGTATTATGAATCCATCGAAATTCTTTCCGATTCAACAAAGCTATATTAACTTAGCTATTGTAAAAACCAAAGACCAAAATGAAAAAGAAAAGAAACTTTTGGATGCGAAAAATGGAAATGAAATCATTAGTATTTATGAAGAAATTTATGGCACGAAGACTAAAATCGAAATCAAGGATATTTTCGATGAATGCAAAGATCACACAAAGAAAATTCTCGTATTAGGAAGAGCTCGAATAGGAAAAACAACATTTTGTCAATATGTTGCTCAGCAATGGGCAACAGGTGCAATTTGGCAGCAATATCAATTAGTTATTTTCATTCGACTACGTAATTTAACAGAAAGTCGATATCCTCCATTGGCACCAGGCAATAGATATACTATGATTGATCTTGTCAAAACAGAATATTTTTGTTATGACATTTCCAAAGAATATGAAAAACTTTTGAGAAAACAACTCGATAAAGGTGATGTTCTGTGGCTTCTAGATGGATATGATGAAATTGTAACGAATGTACCACTGCATCTAAAATATTTATTGGAACAACTACTTAACACTCCGCACCACATTCTCACATCTCGTCCATATTTAAATGCACTGCGTTACAAGGTACAACTTGAAATCACTGGTTTCACAGATGATAACATTAAGCAGTATGTTAAACAGTTCTTTGATCAAATTCAACACGAAATTAAAGAACTATCACTTCAAGCAGCAAAGCTAATCAGTTTCTTGCAATTTAATGCAAGAATTTGGGGTATTGCACATATTCCTGTAAATTTAGAACTGTTGTGTAGTCTTTGGTGTGACACTGATTGGTCGCAAACAACTAGAATTTCAATGACATCTGTGTACGATAAAATGATTGAATGGTTATGTCGACGGCATTTACAAAAACAAAATATTTCATCAAGTCAAGCGTCAAAAGAATATGTTTATGCACAATGTAAGAAAGAGTTGACTTTTTTAGAAAGTTTAGCTTTTCATGGAATGGAAAATAATAGTATAATCCTTCATCCAAAACTAATGCGAAAAGCTTTCAAAAAGTCCGAATGTTGTCTAGAGCATCAATCTCATTTGATCAACATAGGAATATTAAAATCTTTAGACTATAAACCAATTGGTACTTGTATTGAAGCAGACAAAAGTCATTACTTTGTTCATCTTAGTTTTCAAGAACACTTCGCAGCACGATACTTGATAAAAGCTCTAGACGACAGTAAAGATAAACAAAAAAACGCAATAGATATTATCAAAAGACATAAGTACAACCAACATTTCGGGTTGGTCTTTACTTTTATGGCTGGTATTTTGAATGACTATGATGATGAGAAATTAATAAGTTTATTCTGGGACACACTTTTGCAGAAACCACTGGATCTCATTGGTTTGAAACATATACAACTTGTAATTTCCTGCCTAGAAGAAACTGACTGCAATACAAGTATTCCGCACTATCATGAGTCTATGAACACAGTTATCAAATGGATTAACTATTTCGTATTCGAAAATCAAAATGATCGATCTAATCATTTAATAGTTATATTACAAAGAAGCCCATCAATAGTAAATCAAGCAGAAATATGTGACTACTTAATGAAGTTACAACAGAATAAAAATGATCGCATCAAAAAATCTTTGTATATTTTTATTTCCGGCTTACCCATTTCAAATTCATGTATAAACTTAATTGATTGGCATTCAGTAGCACTTAAGAATGGAGATGTAGAAATGAGATATAGAAGCTGTGAAGCTCTTGGTGAAATGGGTGAAAAAGCAGCAATCACCGATATAATTAATAGACTTGGCAATGCACTTAATGATACGTATTATTTGGTCAGAAGCAGTGCGTGTAAAGCTCTCAGTAAGATGGGTGAAAAAGCAGCAACCACTGATATAATTAATAGACTTGGCAATGCACTTAATGATGCGGATTGGGAAGTCAGAAGCAGTGTGTGTGAAGCTCTCAGTAAGATGGGTGAAAAAGCAGCAACCACTGATACAATTAATAGACTTGGCGATGCACTTAATGATGCGAATTATGAAGTCAGAAGCAGTGCGTGTAAAGCTCTCGGTAAGATGGGTGAAAAAGCAGCAACCACTGGTATTATTAATAGGCTTTTCACCAGTGTACTTGGTGATACAGATGATACGGTCAGAATTAATGCGTGTGAAGCTCTCAGTAAGATAGGTGAAAAAGCAGCAACCACTGATATAATTAATAGACTAGACAAGGCACTTAGTGAGACGCATTATTTGGTCAGAAGAAATGCGTGTGAAGCTCTCAGTAAGATGGGGGGAAAAGCAGTAACCACTGATATTATTAATAGAGTTGTCAGCATTGTACTTAATGATGCGGATTGGGAAGTCAGAAGCAGTGCGTGTGAAGCTCTTGGTTGGATGGGTGAAAAAGCAGCAACCAAGACAGTGATTGCAAAATTAGTAGATGCATTGTTTACTAGTGAGACTAACGATTCGTACAAAGTATCCGAGTGTATTTCAATGGTATTACGTCGTTCTTCTCAAATGCCACATTTAGAAGACAATACGGTTGAGAAACTTTGGAGACTGATACAACAAGACAAATTGTCTATCAAGGGTATTTCTCCAGAGAAATTTGTGCGAGCATTTTTGGATACAAAAATTTCGTTTTGGCTTCCCATTATTAAAGAAGTTTCTATTAAACACAGTTATGCTATAGTGGTGACTGCCAATACTGTTACAGTGTATGACGGCAAAGAGCCAGTTGAGTTATCTTTTTCAAATAGGAAACCTTGTCGGCAGTTGGAGAAATATTTTAGTAATTCGTTAGGGAAAAGTGCAGTTCAGAATATGAGTCGAAAAGTTAACAAGTTTCTAAAAATTGTTCGACTAAACATTCCATAAAATGTTGACTACCGACAAGATTTGTTTAAATATAAAGAATAAACATATAGAGTCAGGTTCTTTGCCAGACAGTGACAGTGAAATCCGATATGCTAAACAACTATTTTAGTTGCTGAGCATCCTATAAGCTGAAATACGGTTTTTTTATGTCTATATCCTTGTCTATATATTTATAAATTATAATTCAGTTATTTCATACCATATCTTGTAATGTTATCCTGTGAGAATTCTATTCTTTCTCTCGCATCTGTATTATGTGTTTTCGTTGTCAAGTTACGTATGTTTAGGATCATTCGTTTACTTACTTAATCTGTACTCTTTGCTGTAGAATATGTTTTCCTTCGTTTCTGTTGTTTTTCACTTTAGTTATATGTCATTTTCACATAATGGTTTTTTGTGAGGTTTTTGATTGATGTCATGGTCTCTTTTGTATTATTTTGTTTCATTAATAGATCACTGAATTAAAGTGTTGTGTCGTTCTTCATGTTGAGTAGATACTGACATGAAGACTTATTTGGATCTATCTAGTTTTTTCTTTAATTTTCATCTAGTTTTCATGCATCACTACCAGATGATCGTATGTCTCTTTGTCTTAATATTCTGATTTTTTTTCAAAGTAAGATCAGTTTATAATTCAACACAAATTCAATTTGTAATTCATTGTCTTTGATTTTCAAAATTTTGTTTCGATTTTGCCAGTCTTAATAAATTTTATAAAACTAGCGAAAGAACGATAAACGAATATATTTGGGTTACTTTATTTATACAATAGGCACTATAAATTTATATAGTTGAATGAGCAGGAGAAAACTTCGAAGACAATGGACTCCGTGTTAGATTAATGAAAGCATTTAATTTTCTTTCACCATATGAGAGTTGAATTCAAACTAATCATTCAATCAAGTTTTATTCAATTCTATATAAATACATATAAAACTATAATACAGTAGGTAAGAAAAAAGTTGTAAAATTATTGAATTGTTTTCTTGTATATTTGAAAATGAATTCGTTTTAAATTGCTCCATCGAAACAATAATATAGGAAGATTTATTCTAAGTCTGCTCTGTATAGTACTATGCATGCATGATCTTCATAACTAGCTAAAACTTGCTGATTTAAATATACTGAAATATCAGAAATGACACATTTTTAAAAGGCGAGGACAATAAATTGCCACTATATTGACTTTGCAATCATATAGCACGGACAGTTTTCAACTAGAAGGTGAAGACATAAAGAAAGAAGAAAAACAAATTGCTGTTTATTAACTTCAGTAATAAGTGAATGACTACACAACTTTCAAGGGTAAAAGCAGATTTTCTTACAATATTTTGATTTTATTGATACTATTAAGGTATATAGTGTGCTGTAGTATTATTAATTTGACATTAATTCCTTTGTTTTTGTTATTGCTATTTTTGTACAATGGAAAGATCTATGAGTAAGTCTCCTCTCTTCGAAACAACCTAGTTTTATTTATTCGGATATAATAAATAAAAATTTTTTAAGGACATAGATGGACTTTGTTCAGTACATTACTGAATCTTCTCCTTTTTTATGATGAACCTATTTCTAACTTTCATAATACAGAATAGGAAATAATCAGCTAAAGCTACAACGAAATTTCTTGTTTAAACAATGCTCGTTGAGAAATTCAGTTGTAATCTTTTTCTCAGCTGTAATACGTTGAGTTTTTGAAAGGGAATCTGAAATAAAAGACGTATGTTATATAAAAAAGGTTTTGATATTGTGTATTTTGGCATAATTGGATCAGTTTGGTACTCTGTTATGAAGTTGATTAATGGTACACTTAATGAAAAAAAAGTGTTATACGCAAAAGCGAGACAATTAGTGAATAATCAGAAAGCAATAACTTAATAATTCCTTGGGAAGGAGAAGAAGTGTCCATTTATGAATGAATAAGCGAGCAGTCATCCAATTGTGCTCTAAGAATCATTTCATCGATTCGAAAATCGGATCAAACACAAATTCCATTCGATTTTTGAATCACTTGCTTATTGTAGAGATTAATCTTCAACCAAAATAGCAAATATGCAGATGAGGGAGAAAACAAATGCCAATATGGAATTCCGGATTAGCAAGGAATCCTTAGAAATTGTTAGAATCGATTTTGAAATAGAATAGAATTGAATTTGATCCAGCTCTGGAATCAATGCAAGTGGTTCTTCAATATTCAACATTGTGGAATAGAATGTATTCTCTCAAAAGGTCATCCTAATCATAAATAAACTACGAAAGATCGCAAGACAATTTTTGAATTATGAATCTTTTTAAGAGGATAGATTAATATGAGTCCAATTAAATATGATGAATTTTATCTTCACACACTGATAATACGACAAATGTCTTGGAATAAGCAAAACAATCATCTCTGGTTGATATGATCGTTCATGGAAGTTTGATTTCTTTAGATAATCTTTATTTCGATTCAGTACGGCTCACGAAATTGCATTTATCCTGAAATCGCTACTCAGGGAAAATTAAGGAAAAATAGAGAATGATTGATCTCTAAAAATGAGATATATTTACTGAGAAAACTTTAAAAAATGAGAAATAAGATGTTCAAAAATGGTTGTTTGATGTTTTTTATTTTTCCTCAATGTCTCAGATGAGTACTGAATATTAGATAGAACATCTATTTGACTAATGCATATAGAAATGTTAAACTTGTAAATAAAAAAAGTTTTTTGTTTTTACATCGCCGATTGATATCAAATAAACTGAAGTCTAAAAAAATGACATAAAACCTGATTCTTATTTGGTTTGATCAAGCATAAGATTAACCTACTGCTGAAACTAAAAATGAAATATATCTCTCGCCATACAAACATGGTTTATATTTAATGGTTCTTTCAAGATTCAGCACAATAAACTGATTATCTTACTCGAGAGTACCAAAGGAAGAATAGATATCATATACTCACGTATACTTGCATCGATGTTGGAAACTTTTGACTGATCCGTGCATCATTTCTTCATGTTGATGATGGTACTGGACAATACCCAAATGGTTGAATGTATATCTCGCGATTATTTCCAATATCACTTTTATTATGAGTCATGTTTTTTTTCCTATTATCGGAAGTGAAAAATGTAACATTCTAGTCATATCGGCACGTATCTTTATCATGTATATAATACGGTGAGGTTGGCTGATATCACATACACAAATCATCTTGTCTCTCCAAGCTCTAAACTTCTGCTCTCAACACAATAATTTTACACACTGAATGTAAGTCAATTATTCCAGAAAAGACATTTTAATCTTGTATTCTTGTCTTTCCATTTCCAGAATGTCTGACAAAAAACCTTCAGAAATCTTGAAGGAGGTAGCAACTGCAACGACTACTGGTGCCGGCCTTGGGTCACTTATTGGTGGACCACTTGGTGCAGCTACTGGTGCACTTATTGGTGCAAGTGTAGATGTTGTGGGTAAATTACTGGATGAAATCGCCAAATAATTTCGTTTTTTTATCCTTTGTCACACTTTCTTTCGTGTGTTTTTCTATGTTGGTCAAGTATTTTTATCTAATCATGAAATAGACTTCTTTCAAGAATAATTTTTTTTATCAAACTGATACAAAGATATTGCCTATATTTTCGACAGCAGCAATAGAATAATAATGTGTTCAACGCTGAATCCATCAGAAACAGTATGTAGTGAATCTATATTCCATCCATCGACATTCCTTCTGAAACAAAGGTGAAAATAAGATGCTTGTAGCTAAATTATGTTTTCCTCTTTCTAAACACCTTCAATAAATATTCTGTATACTAGTCGTCCATATTGTCTGAAAGTGATCGACAGAAGCTTCTACGACATGAAACTTGATTTGATGTAAAAAGAAAAATGAGTGTATTATCTATTTGTATTCCTGTCTGTACATTTTTGCTTTTACCTTTCTTTCTCTTTCTTTATATATCCTTATTTTTTTCGTTATATGGGCGCGTGCCTCATCATTCAGCAGGAAAGATTAGTTTATCGAATAAAATTAGACAAATTATAAGAACTAATCTCTTGTTCAGCTAATCGCATTTATAGAGAGACAATGAGATACTGAATGAAAGACTCCTTTATTCGTGTCAATGTATTCTTCTGTCTAGTTTAAATAGTTTTCCTACTAGATTTCGTGATGGAATTGTAGTCTTGTAACAAAGAAAATAAATAAAATCGGTTGAAAAATGATCTACATCGATATTTGTATTTAAAGATATAAAGGATGACCCAGAAGTTCTGTAACAAATTTTGAAATTCATTGTTTTCGCGTCTAACAAAAGTAAATTTCTTGAAATTTTGGCAGAGCATTGTACTTAACTTATACCAAATAACTATAAAGTTTTCTTAAATTTTTCCGATCGTTTTCGAAGCGTGCCAAAATTTTTGTAACAATTTTCTATTTCACTCTAGGCAGATGAAATGAGCCTGCATTTTTTTATTTAAAGATTTGCGGTGGAAAGCTGCATAAAAATCATAATAACAAATTTCTACTGACTTGTATTAATAATTTCTGGCATGATCAAAATAAAAAATCTGCGTGATAGTATTACTTCTCACCATGTTGTACACAATCAAAAAAGATTCGGAACACTGTTCTGTTTTCTAATAGATTTCTATTTGTTCAGCTTTCGACGGTGCATCTTTTGAAAAAATAATCGAGATTGTATCATCTGCCTAAACGGAGATATGTACATATTGACAAACTCGAAACAGATAGAGAAAAATTTAAGAAATATTACATGCCATTGTTCTCACTGGTTCTCATTCATAGTGAGAGCTAGAATTAGACCACAATCTTTGTGGTTATTTAACAGAAGTTAAGTACAATGCTCCTGTTGAATGCACGAACGACGAATTTCAAAATTTGTTACAGAACTTCTGGGTCATTCTTTATACTATCGGATCCAACATGTTTGTATTGAATTGTAAGTGTTTTTTCGTAGATTTCGAAACTTTCATCATATTTCTGCAATTTATGCAAAATTCCACCAATATAACTAAGCGTTTGTGCGATACAACCATAATTCAATGGATAATTTGTCTCAAGCATTGTAAGAGCTTGTTGATGATATACAAGACTTTTATCATAGTCTCTTGTTCAATATAGAAATAAGTCTCCCTTACTATTTAAAGGAGAAACAATATTTAAATAAGCCGAAGGATAATAATTGTTGATATGAGTTCATTGCTTGTTCGTATTTGTTTTCTTCACGTTGAATATTTGCTATCCAATTATAAAGTAAGACTAATAATACCCAGAAGAATACTTATGTATGTATGTATGGCTCAATGGGTAATATTCTTCAAGAATTAACAATGATCTTTGATAATAATCTAATGTTTGCTCATTCTTTCCTTTTTTTGAGTAAAACAAAACTAATATGCATTAAACTAGCACTGATATCAATATGAAATCCATCGTAATAGTCTTCCCAATGTGACGTTACTTGCTGAAGAACGAGAAATACCTCATCATTCTTTAAACGTTGAAAGTGGATAAGATTAATGTATTCTACACTCTTACTAATCTTTGGATGATTCAGAGAATAATATTTTTCGCGTATTGTTAATGCTTGTGAATGAAAATTCTCAGCATCATCGTATTTTCTTAGATAATACAATACTTCACCAATATTGAATCAGATATCAGTGGAATCTTTCGTTATTTTCTCATAAGCACTATCATAATATGTTTTTGCTGCATTCCATTCACGTTTCCATTGTTGTGATTGACCAAGACATTCTTCTATTCGCAATAGATCTTCATTATATGGATTATTTAATAAATATTCAAAATACAATTGTGATTCTTTAGTTTGATCCATATCACATATTAGTTTACTAAAGATTATTGGAATAGTTAAAACTTCTGTCTGACGATGTATATCAGTAATATATATTTAAGTGATAGTATGTCCAGAATTTGTTGAAATTATTTTAGAAATCCATACATTTTCATTTTCTTGAATATTTTACAGAATAACTGTTGAATTTAAATTAAAGAGAATATTATTATTATCGTCTGAAGATTGATTTGATTGTGCTATATCGACAAAAATAATATTATCTCGAATATTGCATTCAATTTCAAAAAGAATATTGAGAAGATGATCTTTCTTTTCTAGTTAAAAATACTCACGGTGAAGATGAAGCTATGAGAAATCCTTTGAACAAAATAAGATTTTCTTCATTTTGTTTTAGGATGCTGAACTTACCATTTGATAAAGACATTTTTTTGGTAGAATGGAAATTTTTCTTTATCAGATTTCTTAATTTGTTGATATTGATAAGGAAGATCTTGTATGAGATCTACTAAGAAATATCGTAAGAGATAAAAATGATCAATATCTTTAATTCTTAACGCTTTATTGATCATTTTTCTAAGAGGTCACTGTTTGATATTAGTTTTAAAATTCATCGTAAGTATGAAACATTTGCTGTTTTGTCTGTTCATCATGTGAAAAATAGAAAATAAAATAACGAAATAATTGAAATCAAAGAAAATCATTTGATTGTTTTGATAAATTTCTTGTTGAATATTTATTATAATTAAAAAAAACCATCATAAATAAAATTTCTCATAAATGTTCATCTGAATCTTTATTTGAATTGATTTGATGTAAAATGAAAATATTAGATAAGATTTGAGTGGTGATTGAAGCAAGGAAAAGAAAGAGAATTTTATGATTTTTAAGTAATTGAATCGATTCAAGACAAGATTCGAGTTTAGGATGCAAGATAACATTATGATGAATTTTATGTAAATGTTAACTAAATTCCTTGTTTGGATCAAAGCGAATAAGAGTTATCTTGTCTTAATCTTCATCTAGTAATAGTGTTGTCTACGACACTATTACTAAAAAACACACCATATTTTGAAATAAATCAGAGTATACTAGTTCATTTCATCATCTTTGATGAGCTCTGTCTTAATGGAATTTCGATAAAACGTTCGTTGACGATGCTAAGGTGAATTGTCCTTTAAACGAAAACACGATAAGAAGTTAGGCGCCATTTTCTCTGTATAACAACTGCGAATACATCTGATGATAGATAATAAATCAGACAAATAACTAAAGCAACAATAGACAGTGTTCACTAGAAGTAAGTTGATAAGTACTGATAGAATTCTCAGAGTGATGAATTTCGTTATGTGTGCACTTTGAATTTTTCTCATTAATCGAAACCTTACTTTCTCGACAACATCCACAAACAAAAAATATGATAAGTGATACTCGACTACCATTTAGTTTTTCCAAGAGATTCAAAAAAAAATACAGCAAAACAAATCTTTAGTTTTTTTTCTTATTTATTTATTGATTATCGATAAGAGTTTATTTCCTTCACGAATACCACTTTCTAATGCACCATGAACAGTTGAATAGAATTTTTCATGAGTTGCTTCACCAGCAAATTGTATCCTTGGAATCTAAAAAACAAATCATATTTTTAAATTATTTTCAAAGATTAATTCTAATAGGAAAAGAAAACTATGTCTAATAAATATATTTTTGTTAAATTTCCTTAGACATAAATAATTAGTTTTTTTATTTTTATAGATGCTACTAAGAAAATATTTTTGTTTCATTTTTTGATGACAATAAAGATTATACCCCATCTGGTGAATAAGCTTTTCTTAATAGTTCTCCATCTGTTATTGGTGATTTTATAGAATAATATGTATAAGATCCACGAATAAACCGATTTTTATGCCATTCACTTCTAAATATAAATAAAAGATATTAAATATATCATATAATTCTCTATTATTCTACTTCAATATACGAATTGGTTCATTTAACGTCGAAGATATATTTAAATGATAGCATAAAACTACATGACAAACTTGACCAATAAGTTTTTCGCTAAGATCTTCTAATAATAGAGCAGCTTGACCACCAAACCAACAAATTAAAACAGGAACATCTGTTGACGGTAATACATCATATTGATGAATTGTTTTAATAATAATATTTATTATTTGATCATCAATTTTCTCAATATTTAATAATTCTTTCAATGATTTCGATAATTCAATTGATTGTGGGTCTTCTGTATGTAATAAAATAATTTTATCAATATTTTCTGGCCAAAATTTTTTCTCATAAATCATTATAACCTAATACAATATTTTCAAAAAAAAAGGATTTTCTTTGTTTAATTTCTTCTAACCTTATTTACTGTATCAAATCCAAGATTATTAATTGCATCTTGTTTTTCTTTAATAAGATCAATTTCATCAGAAAAAATTAAGGAAAAATTTTCTTTTAAATAACCTAATGAACTTGTCCATATAATATGATCACATACAATTGTATTTATTTGTTCGAAATCTGTTTTATTATTATATCGTATATTAACAAGTAATTTATGATTTTCTTTAAGATATTTTATTCGAATAACTTCACAATTTAAACGAATTCGATTATCATCTGGTATAAATGATTTCAAATATGAAATAAATGGACGATAACCACCATTTTTAAATTCACTTTCATATTTTCCATGAAGATATTCAAATGAACCATATTCTAAATAAAATATATCTATTTATATATAAACAAAATAAAAAAGATATATTTAACCTGCTAAACTTAAATTAGATAATGCATGACAACCATTTTCAATTAATTCACTTTTATTAAAAAAATCAATAAATGCATTAACTAAATTATTTGAACAAGATAATGAAGATAATAAACGTTGTTTAATATTATTAAGTAAATAATCAGAACATGGATAATGTGTTGGAATTGTTATATCACCAAATTTAGCTCTAGCCTCATTAAGAGTTTCTTCCCATAAATATATTGCCTTTTTCATTATTTCACAGTCAATCTTAGTACGATCTGATGTTATAACAAGCATATCTTTATCAACGAAAGAAAATGTATATATAAATTAATCAATTTGATAATTATCTTTTTTTCGTTTCATATAAAAAATTTACATACCATCATATGCACTATCTGTATCAGGTAAAATACAATTCAATTGTTTACAGATTTCATAAACAATATTATTCGTCTCTCCATGAATAAATTGAGCACCCTATTAATATTTCTGACATTAATAGCATGATAAAAATAAATTAATTATTCAATTTTTTTTTACCAAATCAACAACAACATTTGGAGCTGATCATATATTCGAAACGAAAAAATAAATTAAACTAATAAATATTAAAGAACGAAAAAAAACAATAACCTGCATCAACTGTATGAATACGACCACCAAGATAATTTTGTGCTTCAAGTAATAAATAATTTATATTTGGGCCTAATGCTTTAGCAGCGCCAAGGCCTGCTGCACCACCACCAACAATAATTACCTTAACAGACTCCATTACACACACCGTGTGTTTTACCTTTTTACATAAATATAGTTAGTTCACGTTCTTATCAAACTTCACTAACGGTAATAGATATACACTTGCCTTACAACATCACATTAATTTTTGTTTTTTTTTATTACAAAAATAAATGTTATTCAAGAATAAATAGAACTTGAATATAGTACTTTTTTACTATGTAAATATTACCATGTTATTTTTTAATGTGGTGCGAAGCACGGCATTTATGTAGACCTTTGTGAGCTTTTTTATTTCTTAATTTCTCGACGTTTATATGAAAAGTTGTCATTTTGCATAGCGACAATCTCGTGAACAGAAAGTGGTAAAATATTCGTTGAAACACGAGATTAAGGTATGAAGATTGAATCATGACCATCCGTTTCCTCATTTTCAATAGAAAATTTCGTTTCGTCACAGGGAGCGTAACAAAATGACGATTTGTTAAAGAACTTTGTTTTTTTTTTCGAAGTTTCAGAAAATTTAGCGTTGAATTTGTTTGTGCTTTGCGCCGCATTTCGTTGTCAAGTGAAAATCGACTACCATCTAGTTATTTTTACTTTTGGTGCGCCATTTATAATAGAACTGAATAAATAACATTCGTCTCGAAACTTTGTTCAGTTTCTTTTGTATAAATATCGTGAAAAGATAAAAAAAAATTCAATGAAATGATCATTATTACATAAGAATTACTGTAAAGCAGTGAATCATTTTGTGCTTCCTCTTGTTTCAATGGGTACTACCTAATGAAGGATGTCTCATGTCAAACTGAATGTATCATCTGGAAAGGTTCTCTCATTTCTATTTATCATAATAAAAATAAGAACAGAAAAACAATGAACACTGTAACAGTACATTCAGTTGTGCAATAACTTAAAAAACAACTTCGAATTAAATATATAGCAAACTACAAAGAAAATTTATAATGTAAGTACCAATTAAAGATTCATTTGATAACCTGAATAAACTTTCGCCATAAAATTTTAAAATACTTTATCTACATTTATAATATATAGACAAACGTATATTACAACAATTCTTCTGCATTTGATTATAGTATAAGTATAACATCTATTGTATGAATTGTTGAAGAAGTGATTCTAAGTAACATAAACACATAGAGAGAGATGTGGGAAAAGGATAGACATTTGTCTTTCAATTTCATTAAATGTTCTTCTTAGGTTCGATTGATCAATCGATGATTTTTCAAATAGCATATAAGTTACATGACAATATCAGACAAACAAAAATATTAAGGAGAAACAAACTCATTCCAACATTTGTAATTACTATAATGTGTTCAAATACATGAAAAGATGATCAGATCTGGCTAAAAACTATGGTAGATCATTCAAAAGTAATATATTCTTCCTAGAAAAATATTAAAGTGAGAGATCAATTACTTTCAATTCCTTAATCTATATGTAAACAAAAATAACATTTTCAAAGGTATATTTGAGAAGAATAAGAAAAAAAGAGAGGTTCGAGCGAGGTTTGAACTCGCGACCTTCTGCGTGTAAAGCAGACGTGATAACCGCTACACCATCGAACCGACAGTAATGTCCTTGATGAGCTAGTAAGAGATAATGGTCGGAAGTTATTACAACAACTTACACTTATTTTGTTTAATGTTTTACTTTGATAAACTTAATTTCAAATCAACATTTAGTTTAGCAAAAATCATTGATTGTTACTGCTAATATATTTTAGACAAGTTCAATTACATCAATTAATTCATTGCAAATAGAAAAATAAAAATGACTTTTGTTTCAAAAAAAATTTTTCATTCCTGCTGTGTTTGTTCAATTGAATATAAATGTAAAGTGAATAATGATGATCAAGAAAACAATTGAATATTCGATGACTTGCACAGCAAGTGATTTCCGTCAACGATTAACTATAAATTAAATCATCGAAGTCGGTAGAAAAATAAAACATCAACAATAAGAGTGAATCTCTTCATCAAGAAGACTCTTCAATAACTGTTGTCACGTTTTCAAAGAATAAATATCAAAGAGTCAAATAAATGGATTATCAATAACGATTTTCTTTTCTTTTCTTTTTTTTTAAATACATATTATAAAGAATGATCGAATAAATAAAGAAGATTGTGTTAAGTAGATTCATGCTTTAATGGTTGAATAAGTTAAATAAGATCAGAATATTTCTTTGTTTATCTAACATTTGATTCTAATAGAAAATAAACAAATTTTATCCATTTATATGTTTCTATCATATAAAAATATTATATTCTACACTTTTCTTAGTAGATAAGACAAATGTTTTTTTTGACTGATATAACTGATGTAATAGACATCTGATGAAAACAACATATAGTTGATTCATTTATGTTAGTATATATTGATAAAAATTAACATTAGAGTCAAGTTCGATATTTACGTAACGTGATTGAATTGTTATGATTTTGTATTGATCATTCCTGTTCTTCTCTTCTCATATATAGATTTATCAAAAAAAAGAGTAAGAGAAACGAGTATGACAATAAATGTCCTGAAGGCTCATCATTCTCTTCCTTCATTTGTTCATCACTTGAGAAATGATAGTTCGAAACACACTGGATTAATAATAAAAGTCATTCTCCTTTTTCACGTATGTCTGTGTATATATATATATATGTATATGTACATAAATATAAGTAGATACATACAATCAGCCATTACATCTCTGATGAATTATAGCCGTTTTACATGAAGAGGGAATAGATAGTATAAAGAATGAATAGAACAGTAAATCTTATCTATTTATATGTAGACGAACAAAAAAGAAGACGTAAATCATCATCGACTGGTGATAGTAATAGTGTTCATATTGTTTGTGCGTTGATTAACGAAATCGATGACGTGGACATAGATCCGATGAACTTTACTTTCGAGAGTCATCGTCTGTTATTTCCCTCTGTTGAGTGTATACACATACACATACACACATATAAAGCACAAGATAAGATCGATGACTACTCAAGTTTTTTATTTGTTGGTATATATACATATATATATATATATATATATATTGTCTGACCGATCATAAATTTATGTCCTTCTTCAATTGAACAGGTGAATTAGTAATAGATAAAATTGCCCATATATCTGACCTCTTTTACCTTCAATTTAAATTCCACTTGATTATATTTTGTCTTACTTGAATTCACTATCATTATAATTATCAAGTGAACAAATCATCTCAGTAGTAGACAAGTTCAATTATAGGATAAGAGATATATGAGTACTAAAGTGTGCAACTACTGAATTTTATCTTTCTACTGTCTTCTTTTTTTTTTCACTGATGCTGATTGACAAGGGTCATCATAACGCCTGTGGCACCCTACAGATACTAGTGGTCATTTCATCGAAGAGAATCTAATGCCTTCCTTCTTCCCTTCATTTGATATCTAATTGATTGAACCATGTCTGCTACTTCACACTGAAGAAGATATCCTGGGTGTGTTAGTATCTAAAAGGTCATATGCCTCTTTGCTAACGTAATTATTATTTTTCATCCGTATTCACCATTATTCTCGTTTTCTTTGTACCATCTGACAAAATAAATAAATATTGTATCAGAACATTGAATCATCAGTAAAAAAAAGATAGAAGAGAAAGTCATTCATCCTAATCTAAGAGTATATATATATTTCTTTTTGAGTTTGCTTTATCATTGTTTTTTTTATGAAAATGTCAACAACAGGTGTCCAAACGATAATTGACAGTGTAATACTACATGAACAAAAGTTATATCATGACTAATTTAACAATATATATTCATAGTTCTTCTGTCATTTATTGATAACGTGTATGTGTGTTCCTTAATATATATCTGTATACGAGTGATTACGTATTTGAATCTTTCGATCACATCTGTGTATAATGCTTGAAGCAAAATTATTCACGGTTGAATGTTCATTATACAGTTCACTCGACAAGAACAGGTAATTGAATAAGGATGGTTGATTCAGTGTCTTATTGAGATAGTCGCGCCTTGTATATTCATGCTCATACTTCAAACTAGAGCCGCTAGCCATTGGACAGATTGAATGATTAAATATGATCGACGCTTTTCTTTTTCCTTTCTCTTTCTCTTTCTCTATGGGAGAGAAAGAGACAGAGAGATGTACAAATTATTATTCATCATTATCATCACCTTTTATTTTTTTCTCTTTTCTATTCTTGCTATTGAAAAATATACATCATTTATATTTTAGAATATCAAAAATGTATATTGTTTTATTGATTATCTATCTCTCTTTTCTCATACATTTATGTAAGTTTTATATTTTTGTTATATTCAAAATTGATATTTTATTTTATTTTTTTATAGCTTTTGCTTATATTCATTTGGAAAATATAACAATAACACGTGGTGAAAATGTTAAATTTCATTGTCAATTACCATTAAATTTTTCTTCAAAAGAAAATATAATACAATGGAAAAAAATTCATTTAAATGATGAAAATCATATTATATCAATTAATGGAAAAATTCCGAAAATATTCGAAAAATTTTATCAAACTATTTTAACAAATCAATTTAGTTCATTAGAATTATTTCATGTTAATAAACATGATTCAACAACATATATTTGTCAAACATTTGAAACACAAACAATTCTTTGTCAATATAATCTTGTTGTACTTAGTAAGTACTACGTCAAAAAAAAATGACTAATAATAATAACATGCTGTTCATCGTTTCTTTTTCTTCTCTACTAAAGTTAAGCCTGAGGCACCATTATTAACAATCAATAAAGAGAATATTGAAGAATATCAAGCTGTCACATTGACATGTTCATCATTGAATGGAAATCCTCCGCCTCAATACACATGGTATCGTAATAGTACACTTCTCACGTATGATTATCTTCACGTCTTTTTCTTTTATTTAATTCTTCTCTCACTCTCTCTTATTCTAGTTCATTGAATAAACAAGTGATCGTAACAGACAATAGTTCAATATTTACATTGAATGTAACTCGTTTTGACAATGAAATGAAATATGAATGTCAAATCTGGAATCAAGCACTTGCAAAACCACTTCGTATTGAACAATATTTATACGTTAAATGTAAGCACAGACGTAAAAAGTGACAATTACCATATGTTCATCTTTTCTTTTCATTTTTGCATATATATATATAAATAGATCGACCATATGTGAAAATACTTGAAGAAAAAACGATATTCTCAAGTGAAGAAAATCAAATTAACAAAATAATCGGTATTGAACAACAACAAAAAAATTTAACATGCCATTTTGATGCAAATCCACCTCCAACATCGATTTATTGGATAACAAATGGAACGACAATTGTTAGCCGTAAGAAAAAATAAAATAAAATAAAGAATTTTGTTTATTCTTAATTCAAAATTTCTAATCGAGATTCTTCTTTTCTTCAATTAATATATCTCATTATTTCATAGGTGAAAAAATGATTTATATACCTCGATTAACATCTCAACAAAGTGGTATCTATACATGTATTGTAGAAAATTCTATCGGTAAAACTAATCAATCAATATATCTTGATGTTGAATGTAAGTTTATATTATAAAAAAAAATTAATTCCATTAGTATTCATAATGATATAGATTCACCTCGTGTTCATGCTATTGAATCTCGTATTATTGTTAATCGTTCTGATTCAGTATTACTTCGTTGTATTTTTGAATCAAATCCATTTCCTTATGATATAATATGGTTAAAAAATAATTCAAAAATTTCTCATGAATATCAATTAGCTAATTTACGTATTGATCGTGTTGAACGTAATGATTCAGGTTTATATACATGTATAGTATATAATCGTTTTTATAATAATCGTACAAGTAATGGTTCAAGTACAATAGAACTTATTGTACAAAGTCGACCAATTATTGAAACAACATATTCAAAAATAGCAGCAGAAATTGGTCAATCATTAACATTAACATGTCGAGTAATTGGACAACCAAAGCCACATATTATTTGGAAATATAATGAACAAATAATTCCATGTAATGAAATAATCAATGGTATATGTTATTTACATTTTTTAAAAATAAAAAAACAAAATTTTGGAATATATCAATGTATAGCAGAAAATTTATTAGGAAAAGAAGAATGGTCTTATCATATTGTACCTCGAGGTAAAGAAGAAATTTTGTCTTCCATTTTTGAATTAAAAAAAAATTGGAATTTCATTTTTCAAGGTAAACCAGAAACACCAATAGATATAAATATATCCGAAATAACATCATCTTCTTTTAAAATTCATTTTACTCCATCATTTGATGGTGGTAGTGGATCACAAGAATTTTTTATTGAAATTATTGATTCATATAATTCAACGATTATTAATCAACAAATACCTTTCAATACATATGAATATACGATTAAAGGTTTAAATGAATCAACATTATATAAATTTCATATTAAATCAACAAATATTTATGGTGAAAGTCCTTGGAGTAATGAAATACCAATTGAAACAAAAGAATTAAATATAACATCAGAAGGTATGAAAATTTTGTATTTTTTTTTTAATATATAAAATATTATTTTAAATTCTTATTAGATTTACCACAATTACATATTATATCATATAATTCAAAAGAAAATTATTTACAATTTAATTATTTACCTGATATATCTCATGTATTAAAATTAAATGAAGAACAATTATGTTTAAATATTCGTCAATCATCTGATGGAAAAATTTATCATATAATTAAAGAATGTTTAGAAATAAAAAATCATCGTGTACAATGGATAATTGAAAAAGAATTTTCTTATTTAAAATTATCAATATGTTCAAAAAAATATCGAAATATATGTGGACAAGAAATTGAAATGAAAGAAGGTAAAAATAAAGAAATTCTTTTTTTTTATTTAGAAAAAAAAAAAGAATTTTATTTAAATAGAAATAAATAATCAAAATTTAACACCAATGATTATTGGAATTATTGTTATGATAAGTTTTCTTATTCTTGTTATTATAATTATTATTTGTATTATATGTTATCGATCAAAAAAACATAAATTAAAATCTAATATGAATAAATGTAAGTATTAAACAATTAAATTTGTCTACAATCTGTAATAAATAACTTTATTGGATTTTTTAGTAAATACAGATGTACTTGACAAACGTATTATACCCGAAATTCAACTTCAAAATCCCTATTTATTATACAGTAATTCAAATACTCATTCATCTCCATATGATTATGATTATCAACAACAAAAAATTTCAAGTTCATTTTCTCGTTCAGGTAAATTAATAACTATTTCTTTAATTTAATAATTATTTTTAATTAAATTTCTTAGGCGATATTGTCAATCAAGAACAATCAAAAGTTGAACTTGAATGTAAATATTATTTTTTTTTTTGATTAATTAAAATTAATTATCTATATTTAAGATGGAATAACAACACGTTCAACAGCAATTCATTCATCACCTCATTGGAATCATAATAGTTCTCGATCTGGTTCAAATCCATCATCAGAATCAAGTTGTATAACTCAAAATACAAATATAGTATATCCTAATAATGAAATACATTCAAATCCTACATCAATATTAATATCTCATTATGGTTTTCCACCCATAATATCTTCTTCTTCAATAATTCAAAGTTCATCATCAAGTGAAAATTCAACGCCAAATCGTATGAAAAAACTCTTTTATGAAGTTGTTGTTTAGAGACAAACGAAAAAAGAAAAAAGACAAAAATAATCCGGTGATATTCTATGTATATATTTTTTTTTTCTCTTTTAAATGTATTTCAATAAAATAAATAATTTTATGAAGTAATATATCCAGTTGTTTTTTGTCGACGTAATTCTCTTAATGTAACAGCTCGTCGAAGACGTTCAATTAATTTTTCACTTCTTGTATGTAATTGATTTAATTGTTCAATAGCTTTATAACCTCTTCCACCTTCAAATATTTGACTCATTTCAAAAACAATTATTTCAAGTGGTTGTAAACTATTACGAAATTCACATGGATTATTTCCATAACCATCAGCTGATACAGCTATAAATTCACATATACGATGTAAATACCCGATATATTTAATCATTTCATATAAATGACGTAAAACGGATTCACGTTTATCAATTTGAGATTTAATAAGTGTTGAATTAAATAATGTTCCTTTATCTAATGGTATTGTACCAAGTAAACGTTTAGCATTTTCATTTTGTTTTGGTTGATTTTGTAAAATACGTTCATGTCGATGATGAATTGCATGATAATAATAACGTCGAGATTGATTATGTTGTTTAGCTAAAACTTCTTCTTGTAATGGTGCAGCTTCTTTTGGACAACGAAATGTTCCATCAGGTGCATTATGATCTTTCCAATAACCTGTACAACTCCAACAAAATTCTGCACCACATCGACATGTCATATGATTACAACCACCTAATAAAAATAAAATAATATATTTATATAAATTAAATAAAAAATTTCTAACCATTTTTTTCAATAAAATTATTGCATGAAATACAATTTCGTCCTTTTATTTGTGTTATTGCATTATAATCAGATATAAGATCACCATTTTTATAAACTTCTTCCATATATAAACGATATGCATTACATAATGCAGGAAAATGAGGTTCTTGTTTACAATTTATACAAAATTGATGACCACAACGACATCGTATATAATCAATACCTGAACCAATTACTTGAACAATATTTGAACATGATTTTGATGGACATTTTACATAAGAACGAGATAAATTTACAAGACATTTTTCAATATTACGTTCATAAATATTCATACAACGTACATTAACCAATGATAAAATTGTACCTATAATATAGAATAAAATAATTTTTATGAATAAAAGTTTATCGAATTCTTACCAACATCAACAATTGAACCACAATTCCATTCTGGACAAAGAACAATAGTAACACGTTTAATTGAATTTTCAAGATATTGTCTCCAACAATCATTACATAACCAATGTGCACAAGATTTTAAAGCTGTCATTGGTATTGTTTCATTCATATCTCTATAACAACTTGTACAAATATCTGGTTTAATTAAATCATATTCATCCATTGATATATCATTATTATTATCATTTAATTCTTCTTCTTGAAGTATTGTTTTTGTTTGTATTTGATTTTTATCTAATAATTGTAAATGACGAATTTGTTTATTAAGATATTCACTTTCACTTAATTCATTATCTTCATTATTTTTAAGAATTTTTTTTTGTGTTAATTCAAAATCAATTGGTTTAAATGTATCAAATGGTAATGTTGTTATAAATTCAATTGTTTTTTCAATAATATCATTTATTTTATATATTGATTCAGATGATTCATATAAATTTTCAATTTCAATTGTATCAGAATATAAATCCATATTAAGACCAATTTTAATTTGATAAAAATTTTCTTGATTAGATATATCATCATTTAATATAATAATAAGATAAGAATTTAATGTTGAATATGTTGAAAATAATTCAAAATGATGTGACCATTGATATGATTTTAAACGATCTGTTAAAGAAATTAAATATTTTGTTGGATAACATTGTGCATGTATAAAATTTTTTCCAAAATTTTTTGTTAAATTTTCAATAGTTAATTCATTTTTATTTATAAAAATTGAACGAAATGATAATGACATTAAATGATGATGAGATTTTTCAATAGATTGAATCTTTTTTTTACCAGTACTTTTTTGCTAAATATTAATAGACAATAAAATAAAGATTAAGTATAGTTATTAAAAAAAACATACTGTTTGAAGATAAACAGCTTTATCTCGATTATAAAGTTTTTCTTCTCGACTTATTTGTCTATGGAATCTTTTTGATGGTTCAATATCATTCAAATAAATACGTGATGATTTTGGATCGAATTTATCAATTGTTACTAAATTATCAGTTATTACTGTTGTTTCAATATTATCATTAATTGGTGCAGTAGGAATGAAATCATTTAATTGTAATTTTCCCGGTTGATATGATGAATAAGTCTATAATTAAATCATTAAAATTAAAAAAAAAAAAATAATAATATGAATATTTACAGGTGTTATTGGTTCATCATCATCAGTAGATGTTTGTTCTTCATCATCTAATTGTTCAGTAGCAGCCATACGTTCTTTAACTCGTGTAAATTTAGAACGTTGAATACCTGATGTAGCTTTTTTCGCTATAAGAAAATTATTTAATAGAATATATATTGATAAAATATTTATATAGAAAATACTTTTAGTACTATGTTGTTTTCGAATATTAGTTAAATGTTTTTCTTTTGGTGGTGGTACAACAGCATAATAAGTTACATCAGGAGTATTTCTTCTTTGTGTATTATCATTATTTTCAACAACATCATGTCCTTCACGATGTCTTGATCTTAATGTATTCAATGGTCCTTGCATATATGTTTTTGATGGTACTTGCGTACGTTGTGAACCTATATTACTTGTAATACTAACACAATTAGCTTGTTGTTCAGTATTATGAAATTCATATAAACGATATTTTGTTTGATGAGTATTTAAATCTCGTCGTTGTCGTCGTCGTTGTCGAGTTTTTTTTGTCTGTTGTTCAGAATCTGATTGTATATCGCGTTCATCATCTGATGATGAACTTGATTGATTAGTTATATGTCGACGAAAATCATTTAAAACTTCCCATCGTTGTTGTTTATTTAATGAATATTCAATTTGTGGTTGTTCAATACCAAATGGATCTTGTTTATTAGAAGAATTTTCATTTGTATTTCTCCATATTGCATGTATATATGATTTATTTGATGGTTGATTTGGATTATGATGTAAAAATATACTTTTACCACCAGCATCTATACGTTTTGTTGGTCGTAAATTTGGTTTTTCATCATTATAATCGTTAGAAGCCATTCAAAAAAAAATCTAATAAGTTAATATATACACTATTTAAATGTCACAAGCAATAAAATGCGTCGCTTTTTATATAACTAATATTACCATCGTTTTATTCATGCAAAATGATGGTATATACGTCAGATTGTTATGTTATTGTGAAATTTCTTATCTCGTTCTGTTGTTTTGATGATGTTTTAATACCTCGAAAAACAAATTAGCATGTGATTACAAAGGTGGAGGAATATAGATTTTTTTTTATAACTTAATTATTGGCAATTGCGTTTAAAGAAAAACGATTTAATTGAATATGTTAGATAAGAAACTTGATAAATATTTCTTTTTCTCATTGTATATTTTCATAGAAAAAAAATTATGTTGATTGACTGATATGTTCTGCCCTCTATTAAAAAATTTTTTATGAATTATAAGCATACAGTATAACAATAACGAATAATATATATCTGACTCTTACTACCATCTAGACATATTTTAACTGGTTGCCCTGTGAATATTCCTTTTCTTGACATGCGTTCTTCTTCTTTTCAATAGTTATTGTTACGTGCTAAGGATTAGAGTAATATTTTTCTTTCTTACTGTGAACGTATCGTTTACATATTGAAAAAAAAAAAGAATCGATTATTTATTGGTCATTGAAATTTTATATAATAATGCAGCCCACACCATCTTCATCGTGGATTACATCGAATAATTCTAAGTAAAAAAATGAATTTATTTTTGTATTTGATTTATATATTAAATTTTAATTATAATAGTGTGACTACAAATAATTCAAATTTTTGGTCAAATGGTGGTTTTCGAAAACGTAAAGCAGATAGAAGTGATTTGGATGATAAGTAAAATAAAAAAATTTTATTTATCTATTTATTGCTTTCTTTTTTTCTTTTTATTTTCAATAGAATTAATCAAAAAATATTTGTAACAGAAGAAAAAATGGTTAAAGAAATGCAAACACTTTCATTAGATTTAGCAACTCTAAATAATAATAATAATAATAATATCCCAGTTTCTACTCCACAGATTGATGAGTCAAATAAAATAAAAGTCGATGAAGATAGTAGTGATGATGAAAAAGAAAAAAATTCTCAAGAACCACAACTTGAATTACATAAATTATTAAAAGATAGTTTAAAAACTGATGATTTACAAGATAGTTTAATTAGTAAACTTTGTGAAATTGAACGGTAGATTTATCTATTTTTTTTTTTTGAAATTTTATTAAATTGATTTTTTTACATATTTAGGAGAAAATTAACCATGCAAATTGTACCTTATATGCCAATTCATCCTGCTCAATTAAATAATGATAATACAATAAAAGATGATAAAACTAAAGATGAAGAAGAAGACGACGAAGAAGAAATAATAACTAAAAATAGAAATACATTTCCTGTTATATTTGATGAAACTAAGAATGAAAATAATAATAATCATCATCTTTTTAAAATGCCATCAATACCAGTACCTTATACAGTTGAAGAACCATGTGATAATGTAATAAAACGGCCTTCAACTATGAAACGGTATGACAATTTTTATTTACATATTTTATCTATAATGAATATTCATTTCTTTTATGTTTTTGTAGAAGTTATTCACAATCAAATCAATATAATAGTAATTTATCTGTAACAGAATTGAAACCTGATGCAAAAGATTATTCATCAATTCATCAATCGCAATCAGCTTATTTTATTGTTGAACCAACTACAACTCCGTAAGTTAAAATAAGATAGATTTTAAGTATAGACTTGGATATAAATTCTCTATCAAATGAAATCACAATGAGAATTATATAACATGAATTTATTATTTTATTTAGTTTATCTCAAACAAATTCAAATACTTCAAGTTCATCACTTTCATCTGGTGGACCATCAGTTCAAATAACAGAATTTATTGAAAATTCAACATCAAATAATGAATTTACAAGTGCATTAGATGATGACGATATTGATATGCAATCAATAGCATCATCAGATACAGGTGATAAAATGGACGATGATTAAATAAAAAAAACATGATTTTTTTTTAAAATAATCATTTATAAAATGATATCCATATATTTGTAAAGACTACTGTAGTATATATTTTCAGATATAATATTTCGTTTTGATTTATCTAAGAAAACAAAACCAAAATTCTGTGATACATAATATACATGGCATCTGCTCCTATAACACAAAGTCATATTGATACAAATACAACTACATCATCTGAAATTCGACCAAATAATCATACACGTCAATTTGATTTAAAAATAGTACGAGATGCTTTTGTTAATTGTATTCAATCAGATAAAACACTTTTTCTTCATGAATATATTCGTGCTTATGAAGAATTATGTGTGTAAGATATTTTCTTTTTTTTTTGTAAAATATAAAAAAAAAATAAAAATTTTTCTTTAGTTTTGTCTGTTCTCTTGGTACTGTTTTCGAATGGGCAATAAAAGATTTATCTAATAAATTAATTATTCTTAGCGAACATCAACGTCTTGATCCAATTAATTATCAATCTATACAATCAATGGTTGATTATGAAGTTAAATCAGAACGAGTTAAAACACGTGAAACAAATATATTTCTTTCATCAGGAAAACCTTTACCAAATGGTTGTCGAACACTATTAAGATTACATCGAGCACTTGCATTTATTTCAACATTTTTAAGTCAAATGCGTCTAGCACCAGATGATGCTAGTTCAGCAGCAATTGCTTGGAATGCTTATTCATCAACACTTGGACATTTTCATTCATGGCCTATTAGACAGACGTATGTTTAATTAAATCAAATTTCATAAAAATTATAAATATATATGTTTTCTTTAGAATACATGCAGCTATTAAATTGACTGTTCCAGATCGTTATATATTAATTAATAAATTATTAAATAAACGAAGTACTGATGAAATTGATTCATTATCTGCTGATATTGTGCAATCATGTAATACAATTGAAAATACGACGCAAGAACTTTTTGAAATGCATCATTTAACTAAATTGCCTTAATCTATATTATAATTTATTTCATTTGAATGACTGTTATTCTTAGCGATGAACAGTTTGTGAATGTCAACATTTCATTTTCTATTTTTGCTTCTTGTATTGTATTCCAGTTTTCTGATAATTTAGAGAAAAATTGACAACTATGAGCAGTAGTTCATTTTTTTTTCTGTCTGATGCTTTATAATGATAAATGAAAGAGAATTTCACTATTCAAGCTATGAACAAGATCTTTTTGTTTTTTGTTTTTTGTTTATTTGTTTCCTATTTCGACCGAATTTAATTAATAAACTGAAACAAACTTATTTTTAATATCTCTGATAAACATGTTAGAAATCATCGTTACATATTCTTTAGTTGTTGCCGACGTATATATTAATTAAATTGAATCAGAGAGAGTCGCATTTTTCTCTAAGCTAGAGTTATTGAATAATAATTCTAATTAATTGTTCAGCGATCGATAATCACCACGATTTCATCTATCTAAGTGCAAATTCACATCCATAATGGAATCTATTAAGCAGCGATTAATAAGTCAAACTAATTCAACCCTTTGAGTCCTAGTGGTATATCTATGTACCACCTTGAAAATTCTCTAGTCCTCGAATTTTCCAGTATCTTGCAGAATATTTTCAATAAATATTAGAGGCCAATAGAAACCTGTGCAAGCTGGGATAGATGATGGAGTGTATCAGAAGAGGTTTCTTTAGTCCAAAACAGTGGTTTGAATACATAACTTGACTTTTAAAAAAATTAATATAATAATTCATTGCGCTGTCATATACTTTATTCAGTCATTAAGATTTCTAGAAGTTCCTCGAAACTTCTACAGGCTTTTTGGCACTCAGATATTTATATAAATTAGAAATAAGACTAAAACGTAAAACTGTAAAATATTTAATGAATTTCGATTCTCATTCTAATGATAGTCCATTTGATGAGAATGAAAGCATGTCTAGTTCATATGAACTCAGCAGCAGCACTTCTGAAGATAGTGATCTGTTAGTTAAAGAACTTGATCGAAAATTCAATAAATGGATGGAAATGGGACGTCAGCAACTCACATTTTTCAACTTCTTTCAATTGTTTCGATAGACACGTATTAGTTAGCAATAACATAATCACAGCAATAGATTTAATTTACAAGTTTATAACTCGTCATGTTATTGAACTAACCATAGATCAAACAAATATTTGTGCAAAACAGCGTTGTGTTCAAAGAGGCGATAAAACTACACGATGGAGGAAAGTCGATGAAAGTGAAATGATAGCATCTCTCAGTCTTTTACTTATTATGAGATTCCATAAGTTGCCAAGGATTAGAGACTCTTGATCGCAAGACAAAAACTCATTTATATCGACTGTAGTAAAAATGATGACTAGAGACGAGTTTTACAGGCTTTTTTTTAAAATATTTATCTAGTCGATAAGTCCGAAATAGCTTCGAAGGATTCCCGTAATTATAAAAAAACTATATAAACTACATGATTTCTTAAAAATTTTTAAAAGAATTTTCCAACACAGCTAACAGAGGATACAAAGTATGGACTTTGAGTGAATCAACTACAGGATATGTATGTAACTTTGAAATTTATACTGGGAAAGATATGGAACGGCATTTACCATTAGGAGAACATGTAGTCATGCCTAGGTATGTACCAAACCCAAATTGTTTGGAAGTTTGAGTTTGGATTGGCTATCTAAATTATATTGACGACTCATGTTTAATTTCCTCTTACGAGGAAACATTCCCACATGTTCCTCTCCAATTTCCATGAGTTTTTGTCCACAGATACTCCATAGTGCACTAGTCAAAACCCTGAAAGAGCTCGGGTGCATGTTGAGTTATGGAGAAATTACCAGATTTACAATATGTCTATTTCGAAAAGACCCGTGTGGCGAACCCCAGGTACGGAAAAATCGTGATTTTGAATTTTGGTCTGAAATTTCAAGGATGCAAAGATCTCAACTAGACTAGCTTGTGTAGAAAAATTTACAAGTTTCGAACAAAGTCTCGTCGAGATATAAAACTTTCAAGTTTTGGGTCCTTCTCTATAGATATAGATAGTGTATATAACATGCATTTTTTGAAAGCTTCGTATCTTAGCGAGACTTTGTTCAAAACTTGTAAATTTTTCAACACAAGCTGGCCTAGTTGAGATCTTTGTATGTATGGAGTTTCAGACCAAAATTCAAAACCACGATTTTCTCGTATCTGGGGTTCCCCACAGGGGTCTTTTCGATACAGACATATTGGAAATCTAGTCATTTTGCCATAACTCAATATGCACCCGAACTCTTTTAAGGTTTTGACTAGTGCACTATGGAGTATCTGTGGACAAAAATTCATTGAAATCGGAGGAGCACATCTGGAGATGTTCGCTCGTTAGTTCTATTTTCTCTGATGAATTTCTTAGTATTTCTATTTGTCATCTTCTCAATCAATAATCTTAAAGAATTATTCAAATTTGATTTATATTTTTGATGAATCATTATTTTCCACTTTATTTTTCAATTTGAAAGAATCTTGGTAATCTTTTTTATTAAACTATTTTGAAATCTTTGATAGAAAAATTTTTCCATACAAATGGATTAAAAATCTTCGAAATATAATAATCGATAACATCTAATCTAAGAAATATAGTGATTTCTCTTCGAAGAAAGTATTATTTAGATTAGTATTATTATTAATATTTTGCTTAAAAAATATATGATATTCTGCAAAATGATAAAATATTCATGAAAATACTTGCAAAAAATCGAATAGAACTTTTCTATTTTGTCGAAGTTCTGATAAAAATATTATCTAAACTCAGTTTTATCTTCATCCCAAAAGATCCGTTTACACATATTTTAGATAGTTTCGGTGAAAGGAATGTGTCTAGACGCATTTATTGCTCTTCAGAAAAGAGATAAATTCATATAATAAATGCATATAAACGCGACAAGTGATTAAAACGTGTTTCAAGCCCTTCTATATTGAGAATTGTTCGTGTCTTAAACGCGCTTGGATTCGGTTGTTTTGCGTTTAAAACGGATCTAAATATAATTCTCTACTATAAATACATTCAGACACGCCTAACTTCCGTTATAGAGTTACATAGAAAATCTTGAAAAAACAAAGCGTCTAATTTATTGTTGAGCAACCAATATATAAAAAGAATTAGATATATGAATAAAAGTGCTATTCAGATATGTCTTAATAGCTTGACAAAATTATTCTTTTCTTTTAGTCATTGTTTCGCATACTTGTGCATATATATGAATGAAAAACTATGACACACATCATCGACAAAGTTAATTGCTTTGTTCATGAATGATCATTGTTTCACTATACTACATAACAAGATGGCACTTATGATTGAAATATCATTGAACTAAATAAAAAAGGTAATACTCTTAAAAATAATTCTTAATTAGTTGTAGATAGGAAAAAAAAATTTCCAATAAATACTTTTCTTTTATATTTAATTTTTTATTGATAATCAATTCAATGTCTCTTTCTGTCCCAAATATAACACTCATTAAATTAATTATCAATAATAAATTAAATATAAAAGGAAAATATCTCTTCGAAATAAATATATTACTGTTACATAGAAACAAAAAGAGTAATCTATTTATTTCAATTGAATATTAAATATTTTTGGTAATGGGTGTGAGTGTTTTCCGATTGATAAACTTTTCCTTAGCGTAGAATTAATGTATGTTTTCTAAATTAATTCAAGCCAAAGAGAGATATCGCTCTTGTTCGATAAAGGCAACGAAAAGACCTTATATATACATATATTATCTTGCCACTGTTGGGCTTTGCGCCCCCACCAACTAGAGTCTCTCTGGTCTCGCGCGCGCACGCAAATATAAATATATATCAATTCATTTTCATTCTTTTATTTCTTTTCAATTAAAAATACAAAGCAACCAAAATCTAATAATCAATAGCTAAAAATAAATAAAATTTATCAGTTCTTCCGATTAATTTCATGGTATTCCAATGTAAAATCGTTGTACTCGATTATTATTACAATCAACAACATAGATATTACCTTGTCGATCAAATGACAATCCCTTAGGCCAATCGAGTTGATTTACTTGTGCTCCCAGACCATTTCCACCAACAATAACATTTCCTTCTTGTTCTCCTTTAGGCCAACGTACAATTCGATG
>JAJEKB010021085.1:224777-237017 GCA_022393335.1 Macrotrachela quadricornifera
TTTTTATGTTATTATTATGTCTGCGTATGAAAAGTTTTTTTTTTTTTTTATATATAGAGTTTCGATCACTGAATGATTTTATTATCAAGAGATTTAATAATGACAATAGAGGAAAAAGAGATGAGATGAAATGAGATGAAGCGGAAAAAGAAATGGTATGTACTATACTGAACGACGAACATGTCAATGTTCTAATCGATTGATCGACCGTTTGTAAACATAGAAAAACATTATTAATGAGAAAAAAAAAGAACTTTTATAAAATAGAAAAGACTGATTAATAATATTATTTTTTTGAAATTATTAAATTAGAGTTTAATCTTGTGATTAATAAAGAATTTAGTATAATTTGAAATAAATTGATGATGTCTCCTTTAGAGTATCATTATTCATAAGCAAATCGACATCAAATGCATCATTTATGAATGATTAACTAATACAACAAGTAATACTTCTCATTTCAAACATATATCTGATCTGATTTTCTTTCAATTATCATATTCTCACGAAAACGAATATTTCAGCCAAACAAGAACACTTTTTAAGATATTTCAATACGAAAAAAAAAGAATTATATTATATAATATTTATTCTTATTTATCACTTCTTCCTGTCAGACATAAATCGGTCAATTAACCAGTAAAAGAAAACAAATATCGAACTATTAATAACCAATAAATTTCTGCAAGAAAAAATGTAAGCTTCTCTTGTACACAGATAACGTTATTATATCTATTACTAGAATAAAGCTCTATGTTTGCTATACAAAAATATGAATAAGTTATATAAATAAAACCAGTGACCAATCTGCAGTGTTATATCGATGTTATGTATATATATATGTAAGTGTAACTCAGATTTATTCTTTTCTCTATTCTATTTTGAGATTTTTCAGCATGTTAATGTTGAAATTCATTTTCTTCACAAAAAACATTTAATATAATTGGAGATATGAGGATAAATTGGAAAAACTCAGTGGATTCTTTTATTAAAATTATTAGCATGTGGACAATATCCATTACTTCCACTATGAAACGAGCAAAATTATATTCATTTGTGAAATCATCTTCATTCCAATAAATAAAATAAAAAACGACATATTTCAATTAGATAAAATGTATGCATTCTTCAATTTTAGATTCATCTTATCGATGATGCATACGTATCTACTACATTACATTGATAGAACAAACAAGCAGAGATTTAAATATGAACTGTAATCCTAATAAATTATATGATAAAAAAAAATAGAAAAACTGGCTGAGTTAACTATCGAAAAAAAATCTGATTTAAACATTAAATGGATAAAACAATACAATTTATTTACAAAAAAAAACATTTAAAAAACACTGCGTATTATATAATTTCTTCTTGAGACTGATCGATTGATTGAAAAAATAGCATAACCATTTAAAACTCTTCCGATGCATTTGCTAGATATAAATTTTAACAAATGCTTCAATTCTTCGTTGATATATTGAACATAATTTTAATTCAAGTCTACATGAGATGCAAGCTATTCGCTTTTCTTTCGACATACAGACGACAGAAAGATTGAGTGCCGCTGAGTTAGTCGATTGATTTTAATTATTAGCATTAGAACTTGTTGATTTCATTGTTTCTGTTCCATTTGATGTTAGTTCACGATCACATACTCTTATAAAATAAAAAAATTATGAATATTATTTTAATACGATATTTACCATTTTGTTCTCTGATTTCCTTCATTTTGATACTTGGAATGACAACAATTCATCACCACATAATTGTTTCACATAAGCACAATGTGAAAACCATCGAGCATGTTCAATCATTGGATGATCCATTGCAATCAAAAACAAGTAACAATAGTTTTTGTACCTGTATAAAAAATCCTGCTCGAACTAAATCATCTACTGATAGTAAATTTTCATTTGACCATGTGGCGAATGTTCGATGACGTTTTGGCATTTTGATATAAGTAGAGTGGCACGCATTCGGCAATATAATTTCATTAGATTGTAATGTATTAAGATTATTTTATGCTGTAAAATGATCAGTTGCAGGATGTATTAATTTCGTTTTAGAATATTTACAACTAAATAAAAGAGTTTTATGCAATTCACAAGAATCATCTGTATGTTGAGTCCATTGCTGACTAATAAGATTACAATAAATATACTTGCTCAATCACCAACATTGCGATTAAGCAAACCAGCTTCAATCATTTGGGTATCCGCTGAAATTGTATGATGTGACCAGTGAGAAAAAGTACGTCTTCGAACTTGTTGAAGTAGAATAGGTTCAATTTTTTTGGTTATCGATGGATTTTCTTCTTCATATGATATTGATATATTTCGAACAGCAGCTATTGAATAATAGATGTATGAAAATACATTGGATAAAGATGATTTTTTAATAGAACGAATGAATGGACAATCAGGTTTTTGTTTTGAATGAATAGTAAATGGATTCATATCTACTGTCTAATTGGATACTTCAAGTCCGCAGCCTTCACATCAATCTGTATTTTCATCACCCGTATACTGGAATTCGGCGGAAAACATTTGGTTTACAGTGTGAACACCTAGTTTTTTTGCTAATTTCGGAAGCTTTTTCAAGAGTGGTGGAGATAAACTAATCACTTTGAACCATAGTTGTGTTTTCTTTTTATCGGATTTTATTAAGTTACCGTTTGATTGATCTTTATTTGTTGGATGGTTGAATATTTTTATATTAGAAAATGTCAATAAATCTGAAAGAAATCAAATAGAATTGTGCTCTCTGTAAATATAATAAAATTTGCTTACTGAAGAAAATTCCTGGAAAATTTCCATAAGTCTCTAGTTGTCATTATATTCATCTATATACAATTTAAAATTAATTTTAGATATTAGAATTCATCCTTCAAATTTTTTTAAAGTTATTATAACCATTTCTACATGTCATCGACATTTATGATCCATTAGAATATTTCCCAAACCCTGGTATTAGATAAATAAAATCTCTGGAAAATAGATTTACCGAAAATTCGATATCTTTGTCGAATCTCTTTACGATTGTTACCAGAAGATTGTGTAGTAGCTGTAAGAAGAAAAAACAATAAAATTGAAAGATGGTTTCTGAAATGATTTTGTAAGTGTTGTATCGCTATTTTTCTGATCATAGATTATTTAAAATTCATCATTGTTAGTTTACTCAAATTGTGATTCGTATTTGCAGAATAATCAACAATAAAACAAACTCATATACACAACATTTTAGAAAGGAGGCAATGCTAAAGCGGTTTTATTCTACAATTATTTTTTCTATATTATAAATGAATACTTTTAAAAAATGAAGAATGTGTTGTGGTGTAGAAATTGAAAACACGGCTGGATTCAAAAAATACTTTCGACTGTGCGACTATTCCAATGTCATGTGATACCATTGTACTAGAATTTTCGAATATTCAATCAACGAATCCAAATAAATCTTCGAATTCTATATGTGTGAAGTACATCCTCTCGTATTTTTTCTCTCTCGTTTGAATAGATGCATTGATGTGCTTTTAACATAACGCTCGTGAGAAAATAAAGGAAAAATGACAGATGTTGAAAAGACGAAATATTGTATCAGATACCTCATAAAGAATTGTATTGTTATTATTTTTGATATTTCTCTTTTTTTCCATTGATTAAATCACTGTTTTTTATCAATAGACGGCGCTTGAAAGTCCCTAATAAACCAAATGTGACTATGTCTGAATACTATCGTAGATGTATTTTGGAAAAGACAAAATGTAGAGACATACAAAAATCTATAAAAACTAACGTGTTGCGCATAATGAATGACTGAATTTTCTATCTCACTTTTTGCATTATCTAAATCGCGTTATTAAGAAAAAACAAAATGTGCCAAAAGATGAAGTATGAAAAGCTCTACAATTTACAAAAAAACAACTTATTTTATATATGCACCTTTTATATTCAAAATTCTGTATTATCAACTGTCGCCATTATGAAAATATCATTTTTTTTTCTTATTCCATGTATAAAATAAACTGTTCTTTGTAAGTTGCAGAGTTTTTTTTGCGTCATCTTTTGACATATATTTTTTAATACAATGTATTAAGCGAACGAAAGTTGCGCTACAAAGTGCTACCATTCAATCTGTCATGTCCACTATTTTTCTAGAAATAGAAAAGTCCATTTTGTTGTATATCGCTGAAAAATAATACCATCAAACTAGCTCGTATAAAAAATTCAATTGATGTATATGCACACGCATGATCTGGTTTTCATTCCATTATCATATTATCACGAAAGCTCAACTAAATAATTCCTATAATGCTCAATGTAAAAAAGAGTAAATATCAAGACATTTATAATGAATAAATTTATCGAACCAAATCATATAATCTTTGAGTTGCATACTATTGACTCATTATGTATAGTCATTGAAAGTAAATAAAAATAAATTTTATTTGTACTATAGAAAAATAGTTTAGTGAATCTCTATTTCTGGAATAATGCTATATGATATATGTACAATGACAAGATAAACAGAAGAATAAAAAAATATGAACATTAACCGTACATCGGCTTCACATTAAGATCATATATATGATGCTGATTCAGATTTTTCTTATTCTTTACTTTTTGTTTCCAAAGTTTTCAGTGACATACACATAACGAAAAAAATATAAAAAAGTATTTTAACTAGGCATTAAAAAGAAAATTAATTTAGTTGTCAAATAGATGAATCGATCTTCTTTTTATACCATATGAACGTTGGAATAATCTTGACTATTCAATATTTATCTTTCATGTTTGATCAGTTGATTGAGGAAAAAAAATTAGTCATTAAAAACCGTAAAAATGCATTGTTAGATATAAATTCTAACAAATGCTTCAATTTCCCGTCGACATATTGGACAGGATCGTAATGAATATCCACATGAAACACATGTGGCTAGATGACCACAAGGTATACAAGCTAATCGTTTTTCCTCCGTTAGACAGAGAACGCAAGGATTGGATGATGCTGAGCTAGCTGATACATCTTGTTCCTTGGCCATAGAAGTTGCTGGCTTATTTGTTTTTGTCTCGACTTGAGTATCAGTTATAATTGGGCTTCTTATTGAATCTACAGAAGATTGAGAACAATTCGATTCGTTTGTTGATGATGATTGAGATGATGTAGTCATTTCAACATCAGTAGAATTAAGCATTAATTGCGATGCATTTGATTTTTGTTTAGAAGCACGCGCTTCTATGAAACAAAAAAGATTATGAATATTATTCTAATAAGAAATTTACCATTTTGTTCTCTGATTTCTTTCATTTTGGTACTTGGAATGACAATATTCTCCTTCTTACCATCAATATGTTCAATTTGTTTTTGAAGAATTAAACAAGCCATATATAAATCATATTCATATACAAAATCATCTTCTACAATAAATATATGAATATTAAATAGAATTTTCTTCATATTTTCACTTACGTTTTAATCGTAATTGATCTTCCCAACATCGTTTTATAATAGATAATTTAAAATTTTGATCTAATAAACGTTGTGATATTGGTAAATCTAATCGAGCAGCAACAAGTCGAGATAAAGTACTTTCATCAGGTATGAGTAATTGTCGACTATTTGTTGTTGAATTAGTATTTATTGAAGTACCGGAAGTTGCTTTTTCTTTTGATTCCTTAGCTCTAGCACGTTCTAGAAAAGAAAAAATAAAATAAAATTTTAACTTAAAATTTATAATATTCAAATATACCTTGTTGTGCTCGTTTAGATTCTTGAGTTTTACGATATAAATCATCACCACATAATTGTTTTGCATAAGCACAATGTGGAAACCATCGAGCATGTTCAATCATTGGATTATCATTTGCACCCCAATTCTGTAATGATCCATTACAATAAAAACAAGTAACAATAGTTTTTGTACCTGTATAAAAAAACCCTGCTCGAACTAAATCATCTACTGATGGTAAATTTTCATTTGGCCATGTAGCAAATGATGCATGACGTTTTGGTATTTCGCTATAAGTAGGATTACATGCAGCAGTAGATACAATTTCATTAGATTGTAATGGAAAAGTACTATTTGATGCTGTCAAATGACTAACTGCACCTGTCCCCATTCCATTTTCATTAACAATAATTATAGATGAAGCTGCAAGACGAATCAACTTTGCTTTAACATATATACAGTTAGGCGAAAGAGTTTTATGTACTTCACAAGGATCATCTGTATGTTGAGTCCATTGCTGACAAATAAGATTACAATAAATACATATGACTCGATCACCAACATTGCAATTAAAAAATCCAGCTGATATCATTTGTGCACTTGATGGAACTGTACGATGTGACCAGTGAGAAAAAGTACGTCTTCGAACTTGTTGAAGTAAAGTAGTTTCAAGTAAAGTACTTGACAGAGACTCTGGATCAATTGTTTCAATTTTTTGACGTTTAGATGGATTTTCTTGTTCATTTGATAGTGATGTGTTTCGAGTAGTAGTTATTGAAGAATAGGTAGATGAAGATACATTGGATAAAGACGATTTTTTAATAGAACGAATGAATGGACAATCAGGTTTTTGTTTTGAATGAATAGTAAATGGATTCATATCTACTGTCCAGTTGGATACTTCAAGTTCGCAGTCTTTACATCGAGCTGTATCTCCATTACCCGTATATTCGAATCCGGCAGCAGACATATAGTTTGGAGTGTGAACACCTAGTTTTGTTACTAATGTTGAAAGTATTGTTAGAATTTGAACAGGTAAACTAGTCGACTTGGACGATAATTGTTGTGTTTTTTTTGTGCAGTATGTTGTCGAAGCTTTCATCCGTTCATCTTTATCCGATGTGTGGTGCTGCCTGAGAATAGGAGAATTCAGCATGACTGGTACTTGTATTAATTATATAATAAAATATCTAAATAACATAAAATATTGTTTCAGATGGTTAACTGTAGATCGTCAGTTCAATGATAATGAAATAGAAATATACTTCTACTACACTTCTCTTTATTAATGAAAAGCTATCAGCTATACATAGGATGGAATATCATCCATCTTTAGAAAAGATTCAATAGCTGATCGAAATAAAACGATAAGGAAAATCTCACATATCAATCTATCCACGTATCGGTTCACTTTCTTGGTTGAAAGTCAGAAAAATACTAAATCCATGCTTTCATAGTTTAACTTTTACGTTATCAGACAGATGAGTTCGAATGGATTACTGTTAACTTTCTGTAGAAATATAGGTTAATGAAAAAAATCAACATTTTAAAAATTGTGGTTCCGTCACATTTGGACATGTCAATATATAAAAAGAAGGATATCACTTACTTAAAAAGTTCGTTGCAGCTGTGTGTCCTCACCTTTATTCTAGCAAAAGCGCTAATTTATATATATATTAAACACCTAGGAAAAAATCTATAATAAAAGGGAAATCTTTAAACGTTATCGATATCTGGATATAACCAAAAACAGAAAAGAAAAGATATGTGTCATCACAGAATGAAAGAAAAATAAACGTGAAATATTTATCCACTTCTTATATTCTAAGATACTTGTAAAGAAAAAAGTGGAAACATATGTTATATGTAGGAAAACGAACAATGCAAAATGTGTGATTTACAGAAAAAATATTCAAACCTATTTGAATTAATAGAAGAACGTGTAAAAACAATGTGAGCGTGCGTCGTATCGGATCACGTTGGTAACTAACTCAGAAGATACGATGATAAATAGTGATGATGTATTGTAAAGAAATCAGCGCTATTTATAGCACGAGTGAACAAAGATGAAGAGAACTGGGAATATTCTGTTGAAAGAAATGACAAGAAAAAACATATGTAAAAAGAAGGAAAAAACCATATATATGAACATATGTGAAGGAAAGGAAAAAATCATACTTGCACATATATGTAGAACAGAAAAGAACATTTACATAAAAGGAAAGAGGTTGATGTATGTCATTCTCTAACAAAGAAGGAAAATACTAGATGATTATATATCTAATAGAATAGCGAACAAATACACATATACAGGTTGATTCTATTATTTTTAATAGTTTTGTATAGTTCCCTGTATTTATGTAAAACATGGAAAGTTTTTTATTTTGATACAGTTGGATAGAGCATCGACTACTCTACCGAATCACATAGTTTACATTTCATTTCCTTAGGTCCTAGTCTAAAAAAAAACAGATAAATCTTCAAAATAACAAAAACAAATTTTGCACTTTTCTAATTTCTAATACGCACGAAGAATAAATGATTGCCTTTTTCATTTTATTTTTGTATCGTTTCATACATTTTATCAAAAAGCAAAATATACCAAAAGATGCAGCGTGAAAAGCTCTACAATTCACATAAGTCAACGCGTTTTATAGTTTTTGTTTTTTTCCTTCAAGCTGAACAAAAACTTTTGAACTATCCCATTTTACTCGTGCGAAAATTGTTCCCATGACATTTTTTTAAATTACAATAAGCTTCACTGCGTAAATTATAGAGCTTTTCACGCCGCATCTTTTGGTATATTTGTTTTTACAGAGACATTATACGATAAAAATGTAAAATTAGAAAACGAATCTGTTATTTGTGCAGAAAAAAAGTTTTTTTGCAACAGCGAAAATTGGCTGCACTGAATTTTCCTCTTTTAAAAAATACAAAGCGCATGATTAAAATCAGATTCATCTAGTTGATTGTAGAGCTTTTCACGCTGCATCTTCTGGTATATTTTGTTTTTTGATAAAATGTATGAAATGATACAAAAATAAAATGAAAAAGGCAATCATTTATTCTTCGTGCGTATTAGAAATTAGAAAACTACAACATTTTTTTTTGTTACTTTGAAGATTTATCTGTTTTTTTTTGGACTAGAACCTAAGGAAATGAAATGTAAACCATGTGATTCGGTAGAGTAGTCGATGCTCTATCCAACTGTATCAAAGTAAAAAACTTTCAATGTTTTACATAAATACAGGGAACTATACAAAACTATTAAAAATAACGGAATCAATCTGTATATATGTGTTCATTACTTATTTACTCTAACGTTCAAGAAAAACTTAGCTATTCAAATGATTGCACTAGCTAATTTAACAGTATAAAATAGGAAATAGAACGTGATTAGATTAGTTTACAGTTAAAAACTACTCTTTTTTCATAGTACTTATCTAAACACTTGTATAATCTGTTAGGATAAGCTTATTTTTCCAAAGTCGAATTTTTCTGACTCAGCACTCAGAACTCAAGTTCATAAACGTGAAATACTTCTTTTGTCAAATACGTTTAACTCACCCATACAGAGAAAGACATGTATAAAATGTTTTTTATTCCTACTCATAGAAAAATTTTAATGTCATACATCTAAAAAATTGGTGGAAATATTAATTGAGCTAGTTTAGAAATCTGAATGATTTTCATAAAACACTAATATGTTTCTTCTATCTTATGTGCTCTCAATCAGTGGTAAATGGAATTGCTGTTTCTGGAAACAATGATTTCATAGTATTATACACGTGGAAATTTTTAACTAAAAAAAAGCGAGTGAATAAAAAATTATTATTCATTCTTCATTTCATTGGGGAGAGAAGAAAAAATTGAGAGAGAATCAATAAAAAAGTAAGTAGGCAACAGAAATGAATAATATCACTAGATGACATTCAGAGGAACCTATGGCATAGATGAGTAAAATGAACTTTATAAAACAGCATATAATTCAAATAATACAGCTTACCTTTAAACTAACGAAATAATGGACATAACGATAATTGAATGTGATTCAAAATGTATCCCATTGATAGTAGGAATACATTTTTTAGAGAAAATGAATTTATTTTTGACGACTAACATCAGTACATATAGTATGTATATATGACGTGATTTTTTTTCTAGGAAAAAACCTTTTTATCTCGCCATAGATTATTAATCACGTACATCGTTATCAGAGAAATATGAAACATGTGTTATGTTTTAAAATTGCTTCCTACTATTAATTTCCTACTTTTATATTCATATTAACCATTTTCACCGAAATAGTTTTTATACAATGCAGAATATAATTTTTTTGTACTCACATTAAATATTCTTATTTAATTGTCAATCCAAATGTCTTTTATTAACACATACTATTTTTTTTCATTTAGATGATTTTAATTAATTTCATTCATAAATAGAATACACATTTAAATACCATATATTATTGATCTGTAGTAGTAATGTCATCATAATTAGGTAGAATACGATATTATTTGAATAGAAGCCGAAAAATTAAACACGAAAAAATAAAATCAATAGATATATCATTTATTGAATGAATGGTAAGTATTTATTTTCATATAATGACAAAATAATAACAGATAAAAATAACATGAAATATTATATGCAATAGAAGAAATTTTAATTAGAATAATTTGACAAAAATATTGAAACAAGAATTTAAGATTAATTAGTCGAGTTTTTAAATTTTCATAATGATAAGATGAAAAGAATATTTATGCTTTGGTTTGGTTTAGTCATAGCATCTATAATAAAGCACGATTAAAGATGAGCACAATAATAATATGATATTTATTTTATATACTTTTTCTTTTCTGTACTTAACATATACATATTGTCGGCAAGGTTTAATTGATGTTTTCGTTTCGTTGAATCATTCATAAAGATAGTTACTACGTTAAAACGTATATTATATCGAAAAAAACGTACTTTTACTTTTCTAGAAAAGGATTAATCATCCTTAATTTGGAGAAAGTTAAACATGTAAACTATAGATCTCTTCATTTAGTATTTAATCTTACCGAGATTTATGTTCATTTTGTATTTTTTATTCTCTATATATGAATTAATTTTATTGTTTTGTGCTCAGCCTTCTCCAATTCAATTTGAATAGTTAACTTTTATTCACAATATTTTTAATGGCATAAGAAAATGTCTTCTTACTTTTTTATTCACGTAAACAACATGTGATGTAAGAAACAAACGATATTTATTATTCTTTGTTTTTTTCATCGCAATAGAAACAAAGAATGGCATGACGCATTTACGCCTACACTCAATACAGATAAGCAAGTACTCGTAGATAAGAATGTTATAGAAAAACTTTAATATACTTATGAATATTAATTTTAGTTTTAGCAATACTTTTCAACTTGCTAAGAAAGTATTTTTTTTTCATTTATTATTTTTTTAAATGACTACAATTTAATAATTGAAAAAAATTCACTTTAATTATTGTTAAAGTATTGAAAAGACGTTTAATTAAAAAAGTAATATACTTATTGTCTACAATCATTATTGCATTTATGAGGGTTGCTCGTGACAATTTAGAAATGACAAAATAATACATGACATAGAAATTATTCATTGCACTATTTATGCTTTTTTTAATATGCACTTATCACTAAGAAGAAAGAAGGCATGCACCGCCTCTTTGAAAAACAAAGTTGGAATATTTGAAGTGAGTAATCATGAAAAAAATAGAGAAATATTAGTCACTACATCATATGATAAATCAGGAGGCCGACACAATAAATATTTGAAAAGGAATGATTGATTGGATACAGTGAAGTATTTGTTAGATAAATAAATAAATGACTAAATAAAACTATGTTAAAACAATCATCTAAATACATACGCAACTATTTCTTTTGCTTTTTTTTGTAGATTGACTAAGTATATTAGGAAGAAATTTATAGTTACAGTCTGTTACAGTCTTATTTGTGAATCGTAGGAGAAGATAATTTGGAAGCTTAGTGATAGTTCTAGTTCCTTTATTTCAAAAGAAAACGCAAGTATTTATACCATAAGAAAGTGGTTACTTTCCCACCTCTTGTAATACAATATCTTTCTAGGAAACTACCTAAGTGATATCACTTAGTTCATCACTTGGAAATAACACATTTCAATATAGATCAAAAGAACAGAAGAAGAACGAATTCATATAACGAAAGGAAAAATCCTATATGATCATATATGAAGGAAAAGAAGAAAATCATATATATGAAAGAATAGCGAACGAATATTTTATATGTTCGCTTACACCTCCCCATCCCAATCAGATGTGGTTTACCACATCGACAGGCGAGAGGAGAGAAGAGAACCATATACATATATAGGTGACATATTAATTAACAATTTGTAAAAGATAGAGAGTCATTGTGCCCGCGTGGATGTATCTCAACTAATGTTGACGATATGTATTGTGAACCAGTATATGCTCTTGGAGAGTTGCCACCATCTCGATA
>JAJEKB010021085.1:237027-253511 GCA_022393335.1 Macrotrachela quadricornifera
TATATATGAAAGAATAGCGAACGAATATTTTATATGTTCGCTTACACAGTCCGATAAGAAAAGAATGCTAACTTGTCAGAAATATCCTTCAAGACATACAATATTTTTAAACAATTCTACTAATTGAATGAATGGATAGTGATTTTTGTAATATATGACTTGATCTAGATGTAATATAGAATAACTATTGTATAATCTAAATTATAAATTATGAGTTTGTTTTCCTTGATTTTATAATGGCATTTGAAAAATTTTGGTTTCATTCTGTCAAATATGCAAGTCTATCTATACAAAATAAATATCGATAGATTTGTCTATGTTAAGTCTTTATCTCCTCATATTTAACATTGTATCTGATTGATGATTTTGTATCAATAATTTTCTGTAAGCTACAATCTATCACTGCAAAACATTTCTCAATTGAAATCTTTAATCTGTGTAAATTTTACACACATAAGGTATCAAATTTTAAAGCTATTTGGAGATCTTACTCTCGATATATAACGATCTTTGAAACGATTTTCAATAAAAAGATTTAAGATTTGTGTACAATGGCAACAAATAAATCATCTTCTCTTTAAATTTTCTCTGAAGTAATGGATGAAATATTTTTCTTGCACATTACAAAACTATGGACTGCAGAAGCTTTTTGGCAGATAATGTTTTGATATGATCGACTCTTTAATATGAGATAGAAAAAAAGACTCGGGAGTCGAAATATTGTTGTGTGAAAACGATAAGTTAGCAGGCAATGTGATATCGAAAACGAAGTAGAATTCTATATGAAGGATGATTCAACTTACAGTGTCACAATAAAACCAGGTTCAGGTATTGGCAAACATATTTGAAATAATATCTATTTTACATGTATTCTAACATAAGAATTTATAAAAACACGAATTACTATTCAAGATGTGTGATTAAACTTTTCAGATTGTTCAAAAAAAAAAGTTTTTCTTGATATATTGTACTCAATTTGCAGAGATACGAAGATAAAGATGTACGAAACATTGATTTCTCAGCATGATATTAGAATAAATGTTCCAGAAATGGCATAATGTTTATTGAAATCAAATTAAATGCATAAAAATCCATTAAAGGACACAATGATACTAACAAAGTGGTCTATTTTGTGTTCGAAAAACGTCTTTAAGAATAAAAAACAAACAAATAAGCGATTAGTCGTTTAAATAGAAGGGTAAATTCAATTCAGAGGAATGAAAAATATGGAAGTGGCTATGCACACACGTAGATATAATCAACATATTAGTAAATATGAATTCATATTATAATATTATATGTATTTATTATTAATATAAATTAAATATCTCAGCCTTTTCATAATTTTATTAATTTTTTATTACATACAAATAAAGTATAAGTCAAATAGTATAACTACACAATTATAGGGTTTCAGCTCTCTAGCTTTGACTAACTGTACAATTCATCGATTATAATTGAAATACATAAAATTTGTGTTTTTTTTTTATTTTTCTCAAAATCAATTTTTTCGATCATACCGTTTACGTGGGCAAGGTTTCCTCTATGAGGATATTGGTTAAGCATGTCGGCGTCGCATTTAATTTGTAGAGTGCCCTTAGGACCAGATCCTCACGATCTCGGATTTTTAAATTTCTCTTTTGTTTAAATAAAATACTTAGATATTTCATTTTTATTGGCGCTTTGAGATTGAACATTTTTCGAAAAAGTATTTTTCAAAATCAAACAAAGAAAAATTTAAAAATTGGAGATCGTGAAGATCTGGTTGTAATGGCACTCTACAAGTTAAATGCGACGCAGACATGCTTAGCCAATACCCTTATAGAGAAAACCTTGCCCGCGTGGAGTGTACTTTTGTCCAGTAAATTCACTGTAACTCATTGGTTTCTCAGGGATTTGAGGAGATATTTTAACCACAGTCTTCCCTAACCAAGACTAACATTCTCTGAAATTTTGTTTGAAATCGAATGAAAAATAACAGAGTTCGTTTCTGAGGTGGGAGGCTTGAATAAATTCTATGTTGCATGAAAAAAAAGAAAAAATTATCGTTTTCGTAAAAAAATATCTTCTTATAATTTAAATCGATTTTGATAATTTTCTAAATGACTTATAGTATCATCGGCATTATTACTAAAATGAAATTTCGTTTTCATATTTCAAAACTTCCTGAATATTTATGATCGAAAACGAGAAAAGTAATATGAAAATTATATATTTATTAATTCACATTTATTTGTTGAATTGTTTTAAAAACGAGCAAAATATTTTTCCGAAATCATAAGCAAATATATTGTCTACATGTTCTAGAATTAATTTAAGATTAATTATTTTCGTGGATCTTATTGGATAAAATTGATTCAAATGAATAATTTTTGAAAGAACTAACATTTCACCGTGAAATAATTCCAGATTTTGCGGTGTTTTAGCATCAATCGTTTCTTCACATATGCATGCTTTGATCCTAGTTGTCTTTTTCTTTTCCTTTCAATATTCTTATAAGAATCAAACTTTTTAGCTAAAGTTAAGCAATTCCTCTCATAATAATGATTTCTTATATTTTATTCTCTTTTGTCATTAGTCTCACTCTAATGAAATTCAATTATGACATAAACAAAAAAAAGTAAGTCACAAAACATATATATACATATGTCACTTCAATTGTTCCTTTGTGTGATATATCGGTTAAATGTCCCATCCATAGGACATTCTATATCTCTATAAAAAAAACGTGAGTAAATTTTTTAAACTATAATATGAACATACTGAACATTTAACATCCTTATTTTATGGTTAGTTTTGTCTCGCTATATGAAAAATCTTCTTCAGTTTTTCAAGATTAAGTCATAAGAAGTAAAATCTAACAAACCAATCATAACATTTTTAAAATTTACTACTGGAAAACAACGGCTATATTAAATATCTGACAAGTATGACCATATATTTATTTTTTAATGCAAATTTTAAAAAATATTGATGAAGAAAAAAATTTTCCACCATTAAAATAATCTAGTGTTTAAAAAAATTTACAAGTCTAATAGAAGTTGCATCAATCTATGTTCAGATATAAATTGAAACAGAACTTTGGATTTTTTCACGACATATGGGACACAATTGTACGGAATAACCACATGGAACACATGTTATGAAATGACCACAAGGTAGAAAAGCTATTTGTTTTTCTACCATCAGACAAATAACACAAAGATTAGCTGATGTTGAAATGTCTTGATGATCTTCGTCAATAGTAGCACGAATTTCTTGTTTGATTTTATCTTGATTCTCAGTAATTGTTGATTTTAATATTGTTATTCCAACATCGATGTTAATTGATGTATTTTTACGTGAAATCGATTTTGCGGCAGTTTGTATTTGTGCAAGTATTTCTACAATACAGAAAAAAAATTATCAAAGAAAATTATTAATAATATATAATTAGAAATATACCTTTTTGTTCTCTTTCTATTTGTTTTCTAATTTCTTTCATTTTTACACTTGGTTTAATAATGTTTTCATTTTTACCATCAATAAAATCAATTTGTTTTTGTTGAATAGTATAATCAATTAATAGATCAAGACCAAAAGGAAGGTTTTCATCTATATAAATAAAAGATTATTGAAGGTAAAATATATTTAATCGTTCAACTTACGTTTTAATAGCAATTGGCACGTTCGACACAATTTATTAAATGATAATTTAGAATGTTCATTTGATAAATTTTGTAATGTTGATTTTTCTAATCGAGCTGCAAGAAATTGAGATAAAGTACTTTTATCAAATATCCATGGTTGTTCAACACTTTTAGTTAGATTAATATTGAACATATTATCTACATCTGTTGTCTTTTTTAATTCATCAGTTTTAGAACATTCTAGAAAAGAAAAGAAAATGAAACAGATTTTGTCTTGAAATTTATAGTATTCAAATATACCTTCTTGTGCTCGTTTAGATTCTTGAATTTTCTGTTGCAATTCCTGATTTTGTAATGATCCATTGCAATGATAACATATCTCGTCAGGTTTACTGACTGTGTAACAGAAATCTGCTTGAATTATATCATTGATAGACAGGATTCTGTCATTGAGCATTGTGGGAAAAGAAATCGAAGGTATTGGAACTTCACGATGGTTATTATATTGTATAGTTGAATGTACATATTTACTAAATCGAAGTGAATTAGTATTATTTGACATAAATGAAGTTCTGCCATTAATAATTTTCATTGAACTTTCATTTATATTTAGTATTGGTGGTGTTTCAGAGCGTATTAATTTTGATATGACATATTTACATTCAGGTGAAAGTGTCTTGTGTATTTCACATGGTTCATCTACATATGGTACCCATTGTTCACAAATAAGATCACAATAAAGACATATGACTCGATCACCAACATTACAATTGAAAAATCCAGCGTTAATCATTTGTAAACTTGATAGAACTGTACAATGTGGCCAATGATAAAATGTACGTCTTCGTATTTGTTGAAGTAAATCAGTTTCAATGAAAGTATTTGGTACAGATTCTAATCCCATTGGTTCAAGTTTTCGACGTTTAGAAGGGTTTTCTTCTGAATTGGATATCATTTTATTTGGAATAGTGATTGTTGATGAAGAAGAAGGTATATATGATAATGAAGGTGTTCTTACAGAACGAACGAATGGACAATCAGGATTTCGTTCCAAATGAGTAGTAAATGGATTCATATCTACTGTCCAATTGGATACTTCAAGTCCGCAATGTTTACATCGAGCCGTATCTCCATCACCTGTATATTGATATCCGGCAGCAGCCATATAGATCACTGAATGAACACCTGGTTTTGTTATTAATTTACGTATTGTTTCAAGTCGTTGACGTGTAACAGTCATAGTAAATAAACCATTTTCTCTCTTACTAAGTGTGCTTGATGAAGTATTCATCCATGCATATTTTTTCCACTGGTCATTTAATATATTTCTAGTAGATTTCATTATAGGAAACATTTTGCATCAACCATCTCACATAATCTAAACGAAATATAACATAATTATATTTATTTAATTCTCAAAATTTTAACTCTTTCCTGCAGAGGAATTTTTTCATATTTATAGGAAAAATTCAAATTGTCTTCTATTTGAAAAGTTTGTGAAAACTGCGATTTAACCAGTACAGAAATTTGGGTAATCTTCATCAAAAATTGATTCTTCTCTCCTGATAGAACATATACTTAAGCAGTAAAAGAAAATGATTGGGATAGAAGAAAAACGATCGTTTAAAATGACAACATGTGTCGGTTGTTTTTCTCCTAGAAGAGGCAAAAAATTAGAAGAAAAAATAACGTCATCGTCAATCTATATCATCGACGCATAAAGGCAGAACAAGAAAAAAAAACTACTCCGCTGGTTTTTACTGATTCAGTGAGTACAACTCGCCACCATAAGAATGTCAAATTACTCATACGAACACGCAGCCAACCTCATATGAATGTATATTTTTTGCGTACTCTAACAAATACTCTCGCATGGCGTTTTTTACAAACTTACCTAATAAACGAAAGTATCAATACTTAACATCATATTTATTCTCATTTTAACTTTAAGTATATTTCTTAAGATACTTATGCATTATCGTGTGTATAAATAGACTATTAAAGTAGCGTAATAAAGGGGAATGATGTAGTAAAATAAAAAGTCGACATAAATGATGTAATTAAAAAGATAATTAAAGAAATATTTAACGACTTAAGTAATTTTTTTATTATTTTCATATGACCATTTATACGACGTTAATAAATGATGACATTACGAGAAGAAAAAACGATGTGTCATATTCAACTATTTACTTTTAGAATGTCATAGAATATTAATGTAGACTTATAATTAATAACTCATTCAGTTTTGTTTTCTAAAGTAAAATACAACCTTTTATATTGTTTTTAGAAATTAATAAAATAATAGACAACTAATATCATATTTTTTTAAACTATCTTTGTTTTCAAAACACGAAGACATCTATAAAATACTCTAGATAGTTAATTTAAACTTTTATAAATTATTACAATAAAAGAATAATCATTACTACATGTTTATTTATTATTGGATTTCTCAATTTCATTGAATAATTTATTATTTATTTTTCTTGACTGAAAATATGAAAGTGATGATTTGACAAATAGTCACTTAATAATGAAGTAGAATTAGATAAAATGCAGTACAAATTTAACTTTTTCTACTATAACTAAATATTTTGATCTTTCTTCATTGGTATGGTCATCTTTAGCAGAATTAGACAATGATCATACTGATAAAGAAAGATCGAAACGTCCCATTCTCTTCGTAAAATTTTAGTTTATATTGCATTTTATAGATTTTTAGATTACCATCTCTTTACTTTAAATTGTATTAGTCTCAATACGTATTTGTCTATTCTTACTTTAAATTCTAAAGATGAAACAATTATCTCTAATCGATATATAAAAAAAACTTGTTTGACGGTATAAAAATTAGAACAATACTTGATTTTTGTATGATGTAGTGTGTGACTGCATTCTATGAGTGAGATATCTCTCAAATATATTGTAATTCTGCAGATTTTATCTTAATTTACTTTCCATTAATTCATTATTCCAATTACGCTTTGTTTAGTTTATGGATATGAAAGTACAGTAGAAAAGAGTCTTCGATTTTCAAGCTTCCCAATTTAAATTCTCCATATCATTTTTTTTCTATTAGAGAAATAGAACCATCTATAAATATAAATTCTATAATAATTTGTGTATTATGTTAGATTGTAACACAGACAGATATCAATATCTTCAAGCTTTATTTTTGCATAGTTGATATTTAGAACAATTTTAAGTATCTAAAAATTGATCATGTATTATAATAATTTAGACGAAATTATAAAGATTTGAAAACAAAGTGTAAGCATATTGTGTTATGTTATCCGAAAGACAGAAATAAGTCTACCCTATTCTGGCTTTTTTTAAACATAAAAATACGACGTATTAAATAATACGATTGCTACCAACCTGTCAATATTTAAATAGATAATTGTCTAATTTTTGCTTCGAGGATTCTATTTAATTATTATTTAACCATTTGAAATACATTCTTATTATGTTCGTTAATATTGTGATTCTAGAATCACTTTTAAAAATAATTGTTCTATTCTATTTATGAAACTATGAGAGAAGCTTTGCGCTTGTTTTTTCAACGTCATGCAGAATTAGACTTGATCTAAATGTGTCATTATATATATAATATTCTTTTCAAGAATTTATTTTAAATACCACAGAAAAAGCCATATCATTACATACAAATCAAGCAAAACAAAATAAATGACTTAAAAATGCTTTTGTTTACTTAAATACTTTGAAAAGAAATTCCGCCTCGATACCACATGTTGGGCATGTATTAATCCACCCAGCACATGAATGACACACAGCTAAGTGCATACAAGGATGGATGATTAACTCTGTTGGATTAGTAGAACACCATCCACATAAACTATCAGTATCTGAAAAATAGATCGAAATGACCATAACTTATGATGATTATCTCTCAATATTATACAAATAAAACTTACTTGCAAAGGTTTTTACATCTCGTTCACGTAATAATTGAGCAAAACGACAGTGTGGAAATCGTTCATAATGTTTAGTGTCGATTTCATTCGATGGATACTGATGAAAATCATTGACATTTCCTCCACAACTATAACATGTAAGTAAAGTACTTATACCCTCATAATAAAATCCAGATGCTACTAATGCATCAGTATTGTCTGGTGGCCCACCAGGAAACTTAAAGAATGTTCTGTTTCGGTCTTGTGGTATTGCATAACCTGATGTTGATGGTAAGATCAAAAATGAATTGGGTTGAGTTATACTGTCAGCTATTTTGTCTGGTGTGAAAACATCACGCAGCTGTTTGAGAGGTACAGAACTTGGATGCATTGGTTGTGATGAAACAAGAAACGGACAAAACGATGTCAAGCGATGATGAATAATCGATGGATTATCTCCAGATTGCCAATCTTGATATTTGACATGACAATGTGGACATATTGTACAGTTTCTTTCTTTTGTCGATTCTAACTGCCATCCATTACAAAGCATATCAATTCGAGATAGTGAAGGATGAGACCAAGAAATAAATGATTTCTCACGTTTGATTGTGATTTCCCTTTCTTCTTTAAAATTATCAATATTTTCTGCAAAACAAAATTTTTTTTTAACATGTACAGTGTACCTACATGTTGCACTTTCAGGAGGATCATCTAAAAAACTTACGTTCTCGAATTTGCTTCATTTTTATACTTGGTATAACGATATTCTCTTTTTTACCACCAATATGTTCAATTTGTTTTTGAAGAATTAAACAAGCCATATATAAATCATATTCAGATACGAAATCCTCTTCTATAATGAGTGCATGAATATTAAATAGAATTTTGTTCATGTTTTCACTTACGTTTTAATCGTAATTGATCTTCCCAACATCGTTTTATAATAGATAATTTAAAATTTTGATCTAATAAACGTTGTGATATTGGTAAATCTAATCGAGCAGCAACAAGTCGAGATAAAGTACTTTCATCAGGTATGAGTAATTGTCGACTATTTGTTGTTGAATTAGTATTTATTGTAGTACTGGAAGCTGCTTTTTCTTTTAATTCATTAGCTCTAGCACGTTCTAGAAAAGAAAAAAGAAAATAAAATTTTAACTTAAAATTTATAATATTCAAACATACCTTGTTGTACTTGTTTAGATTCTTGAATTTTACGATATAAATCATCACCACATAATTGTTTTGCATAAGCACAATGTGGAAACCATCGAGCATGTTCAATCATTGGATTATCATTTGCACCCCAATTCTGTAATGATCCATTACAATAAAAACAAGTAACAATAGTTTTTGTACCTGTATAAAAAAACCCTGCTCGAACTAAATCATCAACAGATGGTAAATTTTCATTTGGCCATGTAGCAAATGATGCATGACGTTTGGGTATTTCTGTATAACCAGGATTACATGCAGCAAAAGATACAATTTCATTCGATTGTAATGGATAAGCATTATTTGATCCTGTCGAATGAGTAACTGCACCTGTTCCCATTCCATTTTCATTAACAATAATTATAGATGAAGCTGGAGGACGGTTCAATTTTGCTTTAACATATATACAGTTAGGTGACAAAGTTTTGTGTACTTCACAAGGGTCATCTGTGTGTGGTGTCCATTGTTGACAGATGAGATTGCAATAAATACATATGACTCGATCACCAACATTGCAATTAAAAAATCCAGCTGATATCATTTGTGCACTTGATGGTATTTGTGGTACCCAATGAGAAAAAGTACGTCTTCGAACTTGTTGAAGGAAATTAGTTTCAAGTAAAGTATCTGACAATGGTTCTGAATCAGGTTTTTCAATTTTTTGGCGTTTAGAAGGATTTTCTTGTTCATTGAACAGCGATGTGTATCGAACAGTAATTGATGAAGGTACATTGAATAAAAACGATTTTTTAATAGAACGAACAAATGGACAATCAGGTTTTCGTTCTGAATGAATAGCAAATGGATCCATATCTTTTGTCCAATTGGATACTTCAAGTTTACAGTCCTTACATTGAGCTGTATCACCATCACCTGTATATAGAAAACCAGCATCATTCAAACAGTTAGGAGTGTAAACACCTGATTTTTTAAACAATTCTAGAAGTATTTTATTCAATTGAGTAGGTGTATTGATTAATCTCAATGTTGGCCGTTGTATTATATTTGGAGAACATCTTGTTAAAGTGTCCGTCTCTTCATCTTTCTGCACTGCGTCGTTTTGCATTGTCATACAAATTTCAGTACGACTGATGCTTGTATTAGTTATACGGTATAATCTAAAGAAATACAATCCATATATACACTTGCTTCACTCGAACTTTTGAGAATGATCTATTTATTTGGAAGAGAACATGTATATTGTTTATGCAGATCAAGAAGATTTGTATCACACATGGACCTACTGGGAAAGGCGCTTAAATGGATGATATCGCATTGTATGGTACTTCAGATTCGGTAGTTGCTTAGGATGTGCAAGAATTCTCATGTTTTGCACAATTTCCTCAAAGTTTCGAAGTAATCAACTGGTTACAGTGTTGAATAGTCAGAAGTCAATCTGACAAAAAAAGATGAAAGAGAAAGAGAAGAGTAAAATAATGACAGACAAGAAAAAGAAAAGAAAAGAGAACGGAAGAGTGAAAGCAAAAGGATATCATAAACATACGCGCTGTTCATCTCAGAAGCATATCGCCTCTGTTATCACATATAGAATATTATCATAGTGTACCAACAACATACAAAAACAAGTATCACTATTATCTCGAATTCTTTACTAGAACTCATCGAAGAGAATCTTATATGTTTCGCCATTTTTCCCGAAACTTGCTAATAGCGACCTCTAAAGTTATAAGTGGATGTGATACCGTAAACAAAAACAAGAGAATGAAGTATACCCATGTAAAAAAAATTAAAAGACTGATTAAAATTGACTTTTTGAAAGAAAATAAAAAAACCCGATTAAATATGATAGTTTTTGATTAAATTTTAAAAAAAAATCGATTAAAATCAATTTTTCTCATAGAAATCAGAATAGTCGATTAAAAAAGGAATCGATTCTAACCGATTTTTTTTCTAATTGATTAAAATCGATTTTGATCCGACAAAACTGATTAAAAATTTAATCGATTAAAAATCGAATCGGTGTTAATCGATGTTGATCAATTTTAACCGATGTTAATCAATTTTAATCGATTTCAAGTTATTTCACCATCTCAACTTTGAAACAATTTATATATGAGTTCCAATCTATTATGAGTGCTTGATCTTAGCTCAGCAGTTACTCCATTGTTTCTTACTCTAAAAAAAATGTGTGAAAATCAGAGTTTTCAGTTCGAACCTCGTGAAAAGCGGACACTTTCAATGTTCATGATTAAAATCGATTAAAAGGTGAAAAATCGATTAAAACCTGATTTTTGATATATTTTTTTAGATGGGTAAGAGTGCTGAAAAATATGTATGATCAGAAAGCCATAGACGGAAGAAGTGAATCGAAAGTAATAACATTAAGTTAGGAGGAAAAGAAAGAAAAGAATGTATATACACGGTTCTTAGTACGTAGTCATGTTAATATACTATTCATCTCAACAAGAACATGTTGATTAAAATCAGTACTACTCTACTCGTGCTTCATAGTTTCTTCTTTTTTCTTTTGTCGTAGTTTTCTTGAAAGGCAAAGTTACAAGGTATACCCATGTAAAAAAAACGGTCAATAATCTGATTATAATCGATTTTTTTTGGATTAAAAATCGATTATAGTGGCACGATTATCACCAGATTTTCATCAGATTTTAATCCGAATTTTGATTTTAAATCAGTTTTTGGCTAATTTTAATCAAATTTAACCAATTAAAATCGATTATTTTATTTTTAATCGATTAAAATCATTTATTTTTAATTTTTAATTGATTATAACTGATTATTTGTGTTTAATCAATTATAATAGATTATTTGTGTTTAATCAATTTTAATAGATTATTTGTGTTTAATCAATTTTAATCACGATGACCAATGAACGAGGAAGTACCAGTTGGTGTCATCTCACGAAGTGTGGTATATGTGGCAGAGGATGGTCTTACACTGTACCTATCATTTGTCGATGCGAGGAATCCAATAAAACAATAATAAACTATGATTTCAAAGTTAAAACTCGAGAAAAACGCAGTTTTTAGTTATCAAGATTATAATTGATTAACAAAAAAGAAATAAATTTTAATTGATTAATAATCCAAAAATCTGATGAAAATCTGGTGATAATCGTGCCATTATAATCGATTTTTAATCCGAAAAAAATTGATTATAATCAGATTATTGACCGTTTTTTTTTACATGGGTATTGCTCTTATCCTTTATCTAATTGTTCTTCTTTTTTTAATGGTATTTGCTTAAATATCTCTCGTTACACTACACATCATTTATATCTTCCACAATTGTTATTTCGCTCTTCTTTTTCTTATTATTCTTTTTTCTTTCGTTTTTTTTCCTGAATATTTTTCGCTTTTATGATTGTTTCTTAGTGAATTACATGTACTCCTACAATAAATTGTCCGTAAGGACCGTTAGGGTTGTTGGAATTCTAACTGCTAAAAAAAAAAGATCTATTTATTTAAACGATTGCATTAAGTATCTATTATAGTACAAAATACTACAGCTGTCGCCAAAAAAACTTGCACAAATTTTTTTTTCTTTGAAATAAAAAATGTTTTTTCCAAGTCTTTTTTCAAACATTTGTATATGGGGTGATAGAGAATTAAAAGCTCTATTGCCCCACATACAAATGTTTGAAAAAAGACTTGGAAAAAACATTTTCTATTTCAAAGAAAAAAAAATTTGTGGAAGTTTTTTTGGCGACAGCTGTATATAGGATCTAACTGTATAAGTTTAAGGTAAGAAACATTTTAGAAGTTCATCTTTTTTAATAATGTATATCATGATACATGAATATCTAGCGAAATACACATAACTCTTTGAGATTTAACGCCATTGATTCGACACCAGCAACAGTAGTGTCAACCAAGAAGATGAGACGTATTCAGATAAAATTAAAGGTCTTATCATTAAATTAATAAATTCAAAATATCAGCCGATGTTGATGTGCACGAGACGATGATATTCGAATTTTAAAGTATTAGCAGTGTATGACTTGTAACTATAATTCAAAATTTCAGAAAATTTTATTTCTGTTTTTCGTAATGATTGGATTGAGGTAATCGAGTTGTGTTAGAAAAAATATATTTCATATTAAAAAACAGACAATTTTAAGAGACTTGATAAAGTCTCTCTAACTATTAGAAAGAAATAAAGAATAAATTGTACTGAAATTTTGAATTATGAGCATTTTACATGCATTGAAAATACTTTAAAATTCGAATATTATCGTCAATGCACATTAATATCAATTCATGCGTTGAAATTGTTAATATAATGATAAAATCTATAATTTGGTCCGAATATGTCTAATTTTCTTAGCTAACAATACAAAAGTTTCCAAGGTAAGAATTTTCAGATGCATCACGTTCGCAAACATTTGATACATCTTCTCTCCAATTCTAATTCCCTTATAGAGAGAAAAAATTTTGTAAAATCTATATGACACGACATTTCCACTCACGACACTTCTATGCAAAGTAAAATAACTAATGTTATGTGTACTACATTAAAATATCTAAACGTTCACTAATTTGGCTGTAGGTGTAGATGCACAGTTGAAGTTAGAAACGTTACTAAAAGTTTGGAACTGATGAATTGTCTATTAAAATGATCTGATTTACTCAAACAATTCAGCACAGACTACATGAACTGTTTATGCAGTTCAGCTCAAATCGAGATCGATTCAGAAAATCAACTGATGGTCTTGATCCATTGGGAAAGATAAATTTTTCATGGAAAACCAGGCTGCTAACACCGACGTCTACGATGCTAGAGGCATCATTTTGGTTGGTAAATACATTATCTAGGATGTTGGAAGTTTCTTTTGTATGCTGAAGGCATGACCAGGATTGTAGAAGCATCATCTGAGACGCCATGAGTGTTCCTTGGATTATTAGCAAAATCTCGAGATAATACGGAATTTCACTGCTAATAGCATTAGCATCCGCTTTTGTAAAAAAAATTCCTGTACCTCGACCTACTATAATTAAAAAAATCTTTACTACAGATGATATTTTGCGCGAATTTTACTCCCATGTTTGTGGGAAGGTATGGGGGTAATAGGGACAAAATTTTCGATGCTAAAATGTATGTAAAATTTTATCTCCATGTTTCTGTGAAGGAATGGCTGTAAAATTCTAGTAGTGTCAACCTTTGGAGTTAGATTTTACTATCCAGCAATTAATTTAACTGATCAAGTCAACCTCCAAGTTTTCAACTACTCAATTAATCACATGTTGAAATATTCGATTGTTCAACTAATCTGTTCGTGGCAATCCGATACAGGGATGCCCGTAGCATTTTGCAATAACACCACACGGGTCGCAACCCTGGTCCTTCCTGATACCCTCCCGCAGGACCGTGCTCCTCGCCCTTCGTGACACTCTCATGCAGGGTCGTGTCCCTTGCCTCTTATGACACCCTCACGCATCTGAAGTTTGTCTTGGTGCTGTATTTTTTATTTATATTCGAATTTGATTAAAACAATTGCCGAATAACTCCAGAGCTGAAAAAATTATTGCCATCACCCGCATAGCTTCCCAGAAACATCAAAATAAAATTTCATATAGATTTTAGCACCAAAAATTTTATCCCCATATTCTTGAGAAAGTACGAGGGGACCAGGGGCAAAATTTTGTATAGATTTTAGCATCGAGAATTTTACCCTCATATTTCTAGGAGGATATGAGGGTAATGGGGGTATTTATATGCATCTTAGCTTCGAAAAATTTACCCTTACTGCTTTTTCTGCTTTGAAGTTTCTTTTTCTTTTTTGGGTGCTATTAGCATTGAAATCTTTAATTTACTGAGTATCTCATGTGATGCCACTGGCATCCCACGTGATAGTATTAGCATCTTAGATGGTTCCCCTAGCATTCTGGGTGTCGACACTAGCATCTTAGTTTTCCAAAACATTGCTCTTCAGAACAGATGAGTTCGATAAGGTCATGTTCTAAATCCGCTATTGATCTGTGAATGTAGGTGTGAAGTGAGGATGTGAGTTTTGGCGTGAATTGGAGGTTGAAGTACGGCTTCTCACCTGAATTTGAGTGTTGGGACATGATTCTGAGCAGTAGAATACCCGGTTCCTTGATTCCATTTCAATACTCACAGTAAAACGCTATAGCCACATTACCAGAACAATTAACAAAATTTTAGAGGATGTTTAACTTAGCACGGAAAACAAAATAATATATTTTGCACGGAAGTATCACGCACAATACTATCGTGCGCGAAAATATCATGTAACTAAAATCATACACTCACATAAAAATTTCATTTTATCATGTATCTGAAAGTCGTGAAAATAACAGTATTTCAGTCTGTTCAGACTTCTAAACTCAATGAGACGAGAAAACCCGCACATTCTACCTTGATCACAAAAAACAATCATGAAAATTGTTTAGAAAAAACAATACAGTAAATGTCCCTGATAACGATGGAATAATTTTCAGATTTATTGTTAGACTTAGGACACAGTCATTTTACATTCGATTGAAAGTATTTTTATATATGTATAATCCTTGGATTCTCCTCGTTCAAATGGTATAAGAATGACCTACCTTATTAAGCATTGTAACAGAAAACAGCGGTCTATGATCCACAACTCTCTCCGTCGTTATTAGGTACACTGTCCCTAATAACGACATTCTAACAAAATTAAGCAGAAAACGACTTTTTTTGAAACAAAAAGATTTTTTCACGTTTCTTATCCGAGAAACAACCAAAGGTTCCGCTGTCACCTTTGAAGATCATGTCAAACTCTATCTAAATCCAAAGGTTCATCACAAACTAACAATGTCTTCTTAGGATACTTAATTCAATGAAAAGTAATATGGAATGAGTTGAAAAAAAAGTGTCTCTAACAATGACGGCCAGCTAATTTTTGTCCCTAATAACTAGGCATGCACCGAGCCCGAGAATAAACCGCGAATCCCGGGCTTGGTCATTCCGGTACCTGGATTCCCGGAAATTGAAGTACTATACTATAGAGGTACCCTTGGGTCCTCAACTACTATACTACAGGGGGACCCTTGGACCCTCAACTGCTATACTCTAGCGGTACTCTTGAGTCCTCAACTTAGGGATGCCATCATATATTTACTTTACTAGTAACTCAGTACCTATCGTAAATCTCTGATCGTTGGATCTGCTTTTATATTAGCCGAAAAATGGGCCAATCAGATGGCAGCAAATTGAAACTTCCTTATTTCATGGATAACTGTGGAAGATTCTATGAGGACTTTTGTAGATGTGAGACTTTGCAGAGAGAAAGAATCAATCTTTGTGAAGATGGATGATTCTCGATGAAAAGCATGTTTATTTCAAAATGAGCGACGCCTTATATAGGTGAAATGAGAGAGGTAACGCCGAGAATCACAAAGTGAGAGAGAGTGAATACAGTAATGAATACGTCGAGATAAACACAGTAACAGAGTGAATACATTTATGAAAACACAAAGAGAAAGTGAATACGATAAGTGAATATATAACGATGAACATAAAGAAAGAATGAATATGACAAGAAACGTTAATCACATATGATAAGAGAACACAGAACGAATAACATATGTTACGAGAACACAGAACGCAAGAGAAAATGTACAAGATCATATATGTCCTCCATGACTAGAACGCAAAAATGAACAACAGTTAAAAGAAACGATAATAACGTATGTGCTATAGACAGTATCATACTTCCTAACAGTTGAGCACCCTTGATAACCTCAAATTG
>JAJEKB010021086.1:0-71684 GCA_022393335.1 Macrotrachela quadricornifera
CCTGGAACACAAATTGAACAAATTCAATCTCATTTAACTGATAATGGCCAATTAAAAATAGAAGCACCATTTGTTGAACCAAAGGAAACACCAAAATCAATTGAAGGACAAAAGAAAGAAAGTCAAAAATAATTATTTCAGAGATATAGCTATCTTTTTTTCTTTTTTGTGCTTGTATAATAGTTGTTTGTTTTGTATTTATTGATTGAAAATAAAAATTTATATAATTAATATCTATTCTTTCTTTTTTCGTTTAGTGTCCTGTATTATATATTGGAATGAAAGTTTCGGAGGAAAGCCAATGATGGTACAAAAAATGTTCTGAATATTTCAAATTCGATTAGGTGGAGTAACTAGAGGCAACAGCCGTTTATTGAGAATCTAATTAAAAAATAGAAAAATTTTAAAAAGTATTGTTTAGTTGTGTATAGAGTTGACCTTGATCATTCTAAATGTTTAAGGCGTTAGTGCTGCTTAACATTTGAAGGTAGATGGGGTAGGATAACTAGAATAAAAATGGAAGGAAAACATCTTTTTACTTAAAGCTTGTGTATAACTCCGTTACTAAACAAGCTTAATCTCATACGTTTTGATTTTATTTGAAAAAGGACACCATGAAGTTTTTTTTGTCTAACACAATGTTAATAAATACTTTTGAATGTATTTCATTTTTGAAGAAGATAAAAAATTTTAGTATTTTTCTAATAGCAGAGAATGATATACAGCATATTTCATATATTTATTTCTACTTTTATTGTAATGATGAATTTTAAATGATCACAATCTTTTATAAATATTGTATTGACATTTTATCTGATACATTCTTACAGAAAGAATACAGCTATATCATATATAATGACAACAGAAATTACAAAATTCTCCAATATTCTCAGTTCACTATCTATCAAAGATTTTAGCTATTTCAAGAACAAACTATTCTTCACAAAGTATTAGCTAGGCAATTTCACTAAAAAGTATCAAGCGAAATGACTCCATAGCATTTGTAAGAGTATATGATCATTTAAAGTTTATTATTATGATAAAAATAGATGTAAATACATGAAAAATACTGTACATTGCTCTTTATTCTAAGAAAATATTAACTTCTTCTATTACAGTCAGATATGATACACTTTGAAAAATATTTCTGAACTCTATATTAGACAAAAACAACTTAATGATCTCCTCTTTCAAATCAAAGAAAATATTAATTAGATTAAATTTGTTGAATAATGGAGTTATACGCATTTTTTAAGTGAACACAGTATTTAGAATACATTGTATAACTGAACGAAGTCTAGATGTGAAACCGTTTATGATTATTTACTTATATTGTCGTCATATAAAATAATATGCTATCTTTCTTATAGAAGGGTTTTTATTTTTTTACAAGGCTAGAAAAATTCCCATGAACTTTAGAATCATTTAGTTTATACCTACGTTAGCCTCTCCACTACAATTCGCTAGCCTTTTTGCATTCGCCAATATGAACGTTAGCACTATTTTAGCTAAATCAATTCTATCAAAGTGTTCTTCATAAATACATGGTAACAAATCTTTTGCTTTTTTTGTGTAAAATATTTAAGTGTCAATGTAGCAGATTGTTTGGAGGACATTCGCTGAGTATAACTTGAAATATAGCCGTTCACATTATGTTATACTCAAAAAAAAATATTTTTTTGAAAGGAAAATTGTGAATTTAAAATGTATTTCCTGAAATTCGTCGGCGTCTATTACAATGCATTGGAATTCACCAGAACGTACAATCTATTTGTTCTCACAGAAGATTTCAAATCCATGTTTTTAAATGCCAGAAAAAAAATAACATTTGCTCTCCATAATTCTATGATTTTCTTGTACATTGAGATATAGTGTATTAATTACTTGTATTCGATTTTCAAGGAATGAATAGAAATGATGAACAACTATGTTGTAAAAGCTACTCAATTCAAATCAATCCGGTAACATTTTGCAAGTTTCACTAGATGACTCTACCATCAAAATTAAAGATGATTTGAATAAGTTTAATTTGAAAAATGACGACACGAACTTTGTTCTGTAAGAGCAATGTAACAATTGTTAAAAAAAGACTAATGAATATTTAAAATTTTATATAAGTTATTTATACCTAATCATTTCTTAAAAAGCGCGAGTAATTTATTTAAAAAAACTTTGTTTTATCTGAATAGAAATGACATCATCTCATCATATATCACATTCTGAGACATCCCATATGACACTTAATGTACGTTATGATGATGATGTCAAATCATTCACACCTTCGATTATAAGTCGATCTTCTATATCGACATCTCTATCTGGTTCAACAGCTACGGAAGTAGGGCAAGAGCAAATTGATCATATACGTGATGCATTTGCTGTGTTTGACAAAGAAATGACGGGTTCAATTACAACAGAACAATTCAGGTAACTAATTTGATGAATTGGATAGTTTACAAGATGACTAGGAGATATTAATATGACAGTGTAAGAATTGATTTGTTAAAAAAACAATTGAAATTTCCATTTCATTATGTATAGAACGTGAAACTTAACGAATGACTAGTTTGTCATATCTAAAACATTGTCATCGTGAAATCATAGCTGATAAGTTTAACTAGATTTATTTTCTTTTTAGCAAAGTTCTTGAAAAACTCGGATATAACGTTCCTGAAGCTGAACTTACCACATTTATTAATCAACTCGATATTGATAAATCAGGTGAATGACTTACATTTCTGATAAATAAAATCATTCAAATGCTTTATTCTTTTAGGAACTATTGAATTTGAAGAATATCTCAGTTTTATGTTAACATTTGTCAAAAAAAATATTACAACGGAAAGTAATCTCAAAGATGCTTTTAATCTCTTCGATCAAGATGGTGATGGTTTTATTGATGTAACAGATTTACGAGAAATTATGACAAATTTAGGTGAAAAAATTACAGATGAAGATATTGATGAAATGATTCGCGAAGCTGATATTGGTATATGGATGAATCTACTAAAAGTCGCCAGTCAATACGGTGACCTTGTCTGGATCTTGCGAAACTTTCAGAGCTTGAAGAGTTTTTTACGCTGATCATTTTGATTGCAAAGTTTTAAAAATTTGATCGTATTTTCACTGAGTTATAGGTGAAATACGTTTACGACATTTTTTCGTAAAAATCAGAGTTGAATTAGCATCGAAAAATTGGTATTATGTCACTATTTGTCATTCGAATCATTAAACTAATGACATATTCTGATTCCTCATTTGAAATAACACCACGATTCACAGAAATTAATAGAGTTTTCATAGACTTTTTCGGGATCCTTTTATTCACTGTATGAAGTAATAGTTAATGAAAATATTTGAAAAATTTAATTAGAAAAGTGGGTCTTGCTAGATCAGTAGAGCAAAATTTGCTTTACAACATATTAATTTCTTTACCTCTCCTCAACTATCATTTTAAAAGTAGCGAGCGTCAAAAATACTTTATAAGCAAGACCCACTTTTCTGATTAAATTTTTCAAATATTTTCATTAAGTATTACTTCACTCAGTGAATAATAGGATCCCAAAAAAGACTATGAAAATTCTATTAATTTTCGTGAATTGTGATGTAGTTTTAAATGAGGAATCAGAATATGTCATTAGTTTAATGATTCGAATGACAAATAGTGACATAATACCAATTTTTCGATGTTACTTCAACTCTGATTTTTACGAAAAACTGTCGCAAATGTATTTCAACTATAACTCAGTGAAAATACGATCAAATTTTTAAAACTTTACTATCAAAATGATCAGCGTAAAAAACTCTTCAAACTCTGAAAGTTTCGCTAGATTCGAACAAAGTCAGCATATTGACTGGCGAACTTTGGTGGATTCACCCATATACGATATTTTCTTGTTCACAACATCATTTATTAAATATAGATTCTTTTCAATTTTTTTAGATAAAGATTTTAAAGTTAATTTTTATGAATTTCAGCGAATTATGAATTTTAAATGAAAACATTCAAAGTTATATGCACCTGTCATTTTATTAATGAAATGCAAATAAAACAATACATGATTAAAATAATTTTCTATTTCGACGTTTCCACGTTTGTGCTCGAATTTGACTCAGATCAACAGTAGTAGTTGGTTCTGGAGTAGTTTCTGCAACATCATCTATAGCCACAGCTGCATTTTCATTTGTATATTCTTCTTGGACTTGTTGGTTTAAGTGACCATGGAGAGCCATAATCAAAGCAAAAAAGATAAACAAACTAGCGAATGATAATAGACGCATCGTTATTATATTGTCGAACGAAAATCACAATATAAAAGAGAATGGAATCAATATATATATACGATAACTTATCCAAGTTTAATAAATGAATACAATCTGTTGCATGTAATATCTAACGTTATATTTATCGAACAAATGCAAAACATCGAATTACTTGAATTTCAATAACACTCAAGTTTTAAGTGCAAGAAAATAGGCATCACTTTCTTTCTGTTTTATTTGCACATCTGTCCGTTTGAAATCGATTATGAAGTATTTGTGCAAAAATGACTAAATAAAATAAATAATATCATTTTATGACCAATATATAGAGGATATAGTTCACTTTATAAGAACATTGAAACAGATTACATGTGACATCACATAAAATATTTGACTATGATCTCATTCATACTAAGATAATAGCATTCAAAATAAAGAAGCTGTACTATTAACGTCTATGCATACAGTGATACCTGTATCATATTCATTTTTCATCAGTTTGCGTGTGAAAAAAATTTATTACTAATTTTGGTTTCTATTATTAGAGTGACATATGTGATACCACTTTATAATCTGATTCATCTTGTCAAACAGATAGTTAATATAATTGCTCTTGAAAATAATTTATTAAATAACGATTATCAATTATTTGTGACTTTTGTATGTATTGGTGCTTATTTATCTGTACTTTTCTTCATTGAAAAAAGAATTGATTAGTATAGTTCGACTACTTCTATTTTATTTAGTTTGTCTCATACATATTATTTTCAGATTAATTCCTTCTTAAATATGGAAATGTTTTTGCAAAAGAAAATAATGATGGCTGTGAATAGAATGCATTGCCGTTCATATTAACGTATAATTAACTAGAACATAATAAATCTGTTTGTTTTTTATAATTTAACTCTCTGATCACAAGGACATAACCGTGGTAGTGCTTGTTATAATTCAAATACGATAAATTTTTCTTACTTTCAAACTATATAGTGTTTTATTATACTTGTCAAGGTGTCCTTTCTTTTTTAAAGTACTCTTATACAAGAACTGTGCTAATTCGTTATGTTTGACACGTATACAAGCATCCTGTTTTTTGATTAAAAATTAGAGATGTTTGTATCTTTGCTTATATTTAGCCTTATATCTTTCAACATGTAGCAACGATAACAATTGTTGCAACTCAAACACGATAAACTTATATTTTAAATTATGGAGGGAATTAACTGATCCTCGAGATTGTCTCTCTTTCTTTCTCACGAAGTTGTTGTGTCAACAGTTGAAACTACTACACATATCTTATATGTATGTATCACTTTTTATATTGTTGTAAAATCATCAATATCTAATTTTCTGAATACTTTCACTTTCTTTCGTGATAAAGATTCATCTATGAATATAAGTATATGTTGATTGAATGTCTTTAACTATCTGTTCTCAAACATGGTAGATTTTATACTTTTCAATCATTCAATAATATGCTTTATATGTCAACCACTTATATTTTTTCCTATAGCGTTGCTGTCCAATTAATTAAACTGGTTCAACTTATTAAACGTACACGAAAAAAATAGTTATATCCGTTTATTTTAAGACCAAGATTTTTTTTTATAAATCTAAATACTTGTTCTTCTGCTTGCATGATTGTAACAAATTACCATGATCTAAAATGTACATGTATGTCACGAGTGTTTAGGTTCCAGTTATTTTCTTTCTCATACATTGGTCCGTATTATTAGAATATTCGATGTATTTTAACATTTTCTTATCACAACGTTGTGGGTAATTATATTGCAACTACAGCTTATTTTTTCAGTAGGATACGGAAATAATTTGATGCTGAGTAATTCATGTGGTGATTTAGTAAGTGATAGATCATGTTCATAATAACAGTAACAATCAGGAATGATTACTAAATCGCTCTAATTACAGAAATATTCTCCGTTTCAGACATCAAACTTATTTTTTGCTCTGTTAACAATATTTATCAATTATTTCTTTTTTGCATAATACTAAAATAAAATGTTTTAATCACACAATCTTCATCTTATTTGCATATCTTATACCTTCACATATTATAAGTAATGTATTAAAGAGCAGCCATTGCTAGGCTAACATCAACTATTTCATCAAAAATATGCATTGTGACGATGCTTTTATGTCTTATCTAATCAAATATGCATTCCATCTTCGATGATTGTTTGCAATCATCTTCTGTAATCTAAAGATGAACAACAATAAACATCTATTTTACCAGAAATCTTACTGAATGCTTCATATATATATATATATATATATATATACATATTTTATGATAGACATTTTTTATACTAGAGATAATTTGTATTCATAACATTTTAAATAATACAATGGCGAGAATGATTATCAGTGACAAAAAAGTCACAGTACTTTAATTAAAATAATATTCAGATTTTGGTGCATAACAGTAAATATACAGTATATTGAAACTGTGAGACCAAGCTGAAGCGTATGTTGTTCTAGCTAAATTATAGAAAAAAATCTATTTTACTTTTATAAGTCACCAACATTATATCTCTTCGCGGAAGTGAGAAATCGATCTCATGCACTAGTGTACTAATATAATTAGTAACGGATTTCTAAAAAAACATATTTTCACTTTTTTTTTATTTTTGTTCTTCTGGTTACATATATGTATATATAATTATTTTATTTAATACATACTTCACACAATCATTGAGGAAATATCGTTTTGATTACACTTTGTTTTAAAAAAAGGAAATAAAAGTTCAAAAAAAAATAAGCATGGATACGAGTGTAAACTAGGTAGTATTTTGGTTTGATAAAACAAAATGTATTTAATTTTCATTTTTTTTATGTGTAAACATAATTATTTTCAAAATGAAAATTGTTAATATTTGATTTAGATTACTTGAAAAATCAGCCAAAGTTTTTACCAATTTTATTATATCTAGCTAGACTTATTTTTTGAATTGACCAGACGAATTATTTATTGCAAATATAAATTTTATAGAAAAGAAACGATGTATAAAGAAAAAAAAAAGAAAGCAGCTTTTGCGACAATCATAACTATTCATCTATGCTCTTTAATGATGATTGAACGTTTTGTTATATGATGCCTTTTTCTTCTTCTTCAATTCGTTAAGTATGGTCGATTGCTTTTTAGTCTTTCTTTTCAAGGTTATTATCATTATAATTATTCATATAGCGTTTCCGCTCACCAAAGACGTTTGCATACATATATGTGTGCAGCAGATTATAAATCTCTTCATTCCGTTCAAATGAGCAGCAGTAACAAGAAGACAAGTATAAAAGTGTGGTCACGTGCAGCAGGAGGTCAGGAACAATGGTCAAGCTTCAATAAAGAAGCAAAAAAAACAACACAATATATGCTATGTCACACACACATATATATACGCTCGATGAAACAGGTTATAATTATTTGTATATTGACTAATATTAATATATATATGTAGATGTATTGTACTTTTATTTGATCGGTATAAAGAAATTATGGCAAGCACAGTTCATGGTTGATGCTATCTGTTGTTTACGATGTAAAGTTTCTAATAAACAAGTCTGACATACAATTGTTGATGTTGTTGACAATGATGGCGGTTCACATGTATAATAATGTGGTGTTGATTGATGATGAATTGGAATAAATTGTTGTTGTTGTTGCTGCTGTTGTTGTTGTTGATAATGTGCAAGAGTACATGAACAGCAACAACAACAACGATGACGATCAAATGATGGACGAATTTCTTCATAAATATTTGTTGAATTATGATGAGAAGATGTTTCATCAGAATTTAAACGTTGTTCGCTATGTGCCATATGAAGACTTAAATTAGAATTATTTGTCATGGTTAATGATGGATATTGATTATGTGTAACAGTAGTTGTAGTTAATGGAGTTAGACAATCGTATGATGTTGGTATGACCTAAAAAAAAAGAGTTAATAATGAATTTCTAATTTTGAATTGTTAATATAAAATTGTTTTTTTTCAAATCAAATATCATTTATATAATCGTATAATGAATTGATTGGGTTAGTTTAATAAATTATTCAATGACTTCTAATTTCCTTCCGTAATGTGAATATGTAATAAAAAATTAAATTTACCGGAAAAGAATCTTACTCTTCATATAGAATAGAAGCGATAGATGCTTTAATTTTTGAAGTAGATTTTTTTTATCAAATATATTTGTAACTCTTTTTTTCCATTTCTATTTGATATCTTCCTATCAATTTTTTTAATCTGTCAAAAGATTTTTTTCTCTTTCTCTATTGACAACTATCCATCTATTAAAGATTTTTTCGTCTACTTTATCTATTTATTCTCATGATAAGACGAGCTTTAATGTAAACAGGCTCTACTATCCATCCCTCTTTAAACATCCGCTTTGAATTCATTACGTTTATCCCACTTGGCAACAATTAACTCAGATTGTCTATTCTTATAGTCAATATATCTATCTTGTAATAACGATTACATAATTCTTACACTCGAGAATGATGTACATCCGTCGCCGCCACTACTATTGCTGCCAAGATTGCCATTTGTATTTGTTGTTTTGATAAATGCCACATCACTGTTATTCGCTTCTCGAATGCTGCTATTCACACTATTCATGTCTGTTGCTCGACGATGACGATATCGTAATTTATGATGAAATCGAAATCTATAAATGTGCAAAACAAAAAAAAAAGGAAGAATATCAATCAATGAAAAATAACAACTGTTTTCTTACTTAACACCGAGTAAAAATAGTATAAGACATGTTGAAGTTAAAGCAATGAATATACCAAGAATAATTGAAATAATTGTTAAATAAGATGAATCTGTTGTACGTTGACGAAGATTTGTTAATGTTGAAGATGAACTAGATGATAATTTACAAGTTGTTGTTAAAAGTAATTCAGGAAATGTTGGAGGACGTGGTGGTGGAACAAGAAGATAACATGCAGATTGTTTTCGACATGTTTCATATTTTTGAAAATGATTAATATCATTAAATGAACCAATTTTTAAATCAGATAAAGTTCGATTCATTATTTCATACTGTTAAATCTACAATAGAAAAAAGAAAGAAAGGCAACTCACATTCGATTCTTATTTTCTATTCTTTTCTTTCTATCACGTTTGTTCGTATGTGACACAGTTCAACAATTATTACTTCTCTCAACAAGAATATACAGAGAGAGAGAGAGAGAGAAAGAGAGAGAATTAGAAGAGAAGGACATTTTTGCTTACTTATTTCTCTTATATTTCTTTTTTTGATGTGCATGTGAGACGACTAAGAGTGTTGACAGACGCAATACGTATGTATGCACGAGACAGTACGGCAAACACAAAGCGCTTTTCCCTAAATTAGTCTGCTGTTAACTCATACAAACTTAAATGGAAAACAGAAGATGATTATTGCTTGCATAAAAAATACATTGATTTTAACTCGACACTCATGAGACAAAATGAAATTGATATAAAACCTTGATCAAATTGGACAAGTTTTTACTAAATTTTTCTTGCATGAAAACAATTGCGGATCAATTTGATAGCCTTGTCCTTTTTCTATGTTTAGCAATCTCTCACGGGAAGTAATAAGAAGGTGTTAAGAAAAAATATCAAACACGACAAGCTTAACATTATTAAACAATGGATAAGAAAAAAAAAGCAAAGTAATTATAAAAAGGAATACGGTTAATTATAATAATACTGATAGGTTACAAGCAAGAAGTTTGCTTATAAATAGATAAAAAATTTATAGCTAAAGCTATCATTGTGAATTCATAAATAAAGATACTAGTGACAATAATAGACAACATATTTATATCTTCTACTGGTACTTCCATACTGTCAATCATTGTTGCTTTATGATCAGACTAGACATACGTAAAAACATGTTCAAAGGGTATCACGCTCCCATGACTATATCATTGTTTATATTGTACATACGTAAATGATACTTACTAAGTATAAAAAAAAAAAAGAAGTTCAAAGCTCCTACTCATTCTTTTCCTCTTTTCTTAGTAATGATACATCTATTCATTTTCGTCTATTTAGCATGTCGTGTACATATATATATATATATATACAAATATTTATTGCAATCAATCTCGATACATCACCATCATCATTATCATCATCTTCTTCCTTCGTATATTTTCGAATCATACTGATAATTAGAGTTTCTCTCTTTCTCTTTCTCTCTCGCTTATGCTTTTTTACTTTACTTCATGATGTCGTGTCACAAGAAGGTGTTTCTAATTTGATTTCTTTTCGAACACTAGTTTGATCAACACAATGTAATTATAGAACATACCGTGCTTGTGTGTGACCTTCACTCATGTTCAATCATATAGAAAGAAAGACGACAAAAAAAGAAACCTCTTATACATATATACATGTATATATATATATATATATATGTACATATGGTATGGCATAGAGCGCATCAAATAACGATAAATCGTAGAAAATAGAAGCAAAGGAGGAGAAATATTCATATGCTCAAGGTAGAAAGAGATCACAATTGTGGAACAAATGGTTAAATACTATAAATCATCGAATTCAACAAGAGCATGCACGTGTGTTTGCAGACACGCGCATAGACACTAATGGATGCCTAGACAGATAGAGACTACTTTTTAATATCCTCAAATAATAATAATAATGAATAATGAAAAATGAACCAAATCAAACAATGATAAAAAAATATATAGATGTGTTTTTTGTTTATTTAATAATCATTTGATTATAATATGATTAATTTAGAAATTTTAACAATAAGAGGTGTTTTACAGTTTTGTTTAACAAAAATAAATCTCTGTCTATTTAATACATCATAAAACAATAACATTCTGAACAATTACTTCAATCATCACAATGTGTGAAACTATAGAACTTAGATAATATCTTTTGAAATGCATGGGAATCATGAACAAAGTTCGAATTAGCACTTCATTATATTATATCAGATTGTTAGAAGATCGACATTCTATTCCACTAATTTTATTTCCACTGACATTCTTTAATAAAAAAGAAAACGTCTTCAGTTTTATTTCATCTATGAATAAATCTATATTTTTTTCTATTTGTTTTTAAGTAAAACTTGAGACGATGACTTATAATAAAAGAAAAAAAAATGACTAAAATTGTTCATTTCTATTTATCATAAATGAAATCGAACTAATACACGTATTAATTCATTTATGATAGACTTTATATTTAATCTGATAAAGAATTTTACCTCTCGATTAGTTTTCATTTTTACCTGTATTCTTATGATTTGTTTATTGAATAAAGATGTATTTCTTTTTCACATTAACTTCTAAGATTTAAATGTGTAAATGACTTCTCTTCTTCTTCTCACTTGATTGTTAAACAATCGCATTTTTTTTTCTTCTTCTGATAGGATGGCGACAGCGGCATCTCAGCATTTATTTCTCATTTAATGTAAAATGAGAAAGCTCAATGTGTGTACATATAATCTATCACATAGAACAAGCTTCAAAAGCAAATGAGAGATCATTTATTAACTTGACAGATTGTGTAATTTTGTATTTTTCGTTTCAAGAGTTTGCTTTTAAACGGATATTTAACAAGTCTGCCTTGAGGGTTAGTCAATCCTAGTGTCAAGTTCTTCAATGTCACATCAATCATGTTTGTTGTGTCGGCAACTGACCTCCATCATTGAACACGTTTTCAAATATCCGTTTTTTTTTCTTACATACCTTCATTGTGTGTGTGTGTATGTGGGAGATATATATATATATATATATATATATGCCGAGAATGTTATGGTGAAGTGATGTCTGTGTGTACTCTCTTTTACTACATATTTTTCTTTTTCTCGTTTCTCTCTATGTGGTCAGTTTGATGATTGTTGTACATAAATTATTCGAGAATAGAAAGAAAGACAGAATGAAGAGTAAAATTGGTTTTTTATCGTATGTACTCATATACTGATGACCACAAATGATAAGCGTCGTCTGTCTGTACTTGACACCTATTTGAATGTTCAATACAAAAAAAAAATATGTATGAATATTGAAGAGAGAAGACAAAATCGTCTCAGTAAACTAATTAGACTGACTAAGGTGTGAGTTAGACTCTTTTCTCTACTTATTCTTGTAATACAAACAATTGAGACGGGTCAATACTAATGAGAATACCAATCAATTAGTGCTCATGGGTTCAGACAGTTTGATCATTGTTTAAAAAACCTCCAATTATCTTTTTTTATGACAAAAGGTAAACTTTTCTTTTTTTTTGTCTCTGATATTTATCTAGTCATATCGTCTTTGATCACGAGACATACTAAAAGATGCAATCTGATTTATTATTTCTCGTTTTATATGTACCCATTTATCTTTTTGCCTAAAGATATAGTGCATACAAAAAAAAGAATATTGTATTATTCATAGCTATTATCCAGAAAAAAAAAAGGATGGGTCAGCTTACTTTTCGTCAACATTTGATGTGAATGAGCCAAGTGTATTGTCGCACGCAATCGACTGATTCTTCTTCTTACTAACATATGTGTATAGAGAGAAAGAAAGAAAGAGCAGAGTTGTCATATTCTTTTTGTTAGATTACGTATGGGAGAACGTATTAGGTAACCAATATGTGCGCATCGTCTTGATTAACGATGGGGGTCAGTAGTACCCTATTGTCCAGTGAATGCCTCGAGAGACAGTTGGCACCAATACTACTCACACGCAGCTCCTGTCATGCAGAGAATATGGATGATTTCCGTGTTACTAATCAGCAGCAAAGGAGACAAAAAGAGGAAGTGTGGTTTAAAAGAAAAAACGAAGACAATAGTTTAGTCATAAAAAAACTATATATATATATATCAATATAGTTTGCTTTTATTGAGCTTATAGATAATGGCATAGGAAAAGAATGAACGATTTAAGACCTCCAACCTTTTGAACACCTGCAGAAAAAAAAGAATTTTTTCTCTCAGTATATATCTACTAAAAGTTGAGTGAATCTAGTTGATACAAATGAACATTTATTCTACTATTCTTAATTTTAAAAAAAGATCATGACATTTAATTCAACTAACAATGGTTATAATTATTATTGTATTTGAAATTGATATGACGTATCTTTTTTTTTTGAATGATATTATTCAATTTACTCTCTTCTTTTTTTCATAAATACCTTTGATCCATAACTTGTCTATTTTAATATTATTAACACTTTATGTCAAATGTATTACATCTATTCGTTTGCATATAGGTCATAAAATTCGACAAGATGTTGCCTTTATTATATTCATATAAATGAAGTGACCCCGATGACATTCTCAAGAGTAGTCGTGTGTATGGCACTACGATAGATGATGTTGATGACAAGAGAACTACTCACACCTCTACAAGCATATATGTACATGTGCACGAATTGTTGATACGATTATTTCTAATCAATTTTGTTTTTTCTTTCGTGTACGTGTGAAGTTGTTTAATGTTGTGTATATTGAATGGATAGCGATCAAACATTCAATATGAAAATGTATTATCGATTATCATGGAAACATATTTTTAATGAATTGAGAGAGAAAAAATTATATGTCACATAAACTTGATAGAATTAAAAAGAAAATCGTAGATAAAAGAACTTCATCAAATTCAAGTGTCGACTGTTCAATGTATAATTATATTAAATAAACCATATGAGAAAGTTACGTTTATTCATAGTCTTTGAAATATAATAGAACAATAGTTATCACAGTTGCTTCTCTAAACTAATCCATAGCTTAAAATTATTTCTATGATTGATTAGTATTTCTCAAAGTCAATGTCATGCGATCTAGTTATTCTTCTGATAGAATTCAATATTTTCATCTATACTTGTTCTCATCAATTCTCTATGTATTCACTTTATATATTTTTATTCATTAAAATATGAATTAGTCTTTAAAATAATGTATTTTTCTAGCATCTTCATTTTCTTAACAAAGCGCCATTTATTTGATCATTCAAATGCTAAACAAACTTGAACTCTTCTTTTCTTTTTTTTGACAAAAGAAACAAACATAATTTACCAATGAAAATGTTAATCATGTTGAGAAAAAGAACGATTAAATATTGTAATCTTTACTTGTACTTCTGATAAAAGAAGCCTATATCATATTGACCTTGCTTTTCTAGTCTATCGAAATCATGCACGCGGTACCAAACCATTCAAGTGCACTGCTTATAAAAGAAGCCTATTATATGGGCAATATTACTTAGGACATACCAAAAGTAGTGAGAGTAACAGTTTTTACCCTAAAGTACAATATATTTCCCTAATTCTGTCGAGAAAATTGTATCATATTTTATTTTATGCAGTACGAGACTATTTGAGATCCGAGCAACGATGTTTTTTTGTAAATAGGGATTCTCCTTTTTAAAATAGTATATTGTTTGTCTTTCACCTTTGATGTTTTGATGATGAAATTATCGGTCTACAAAAAAGAATTTCATCTGACTAAATTAGGAGATAATTCCCTAATTCTGTCGGTCATTCATTTAGAAACAAAAATGACTGCTGACAGAATTCGAGACAAAAAATAGCTGTATCGCAAAATTAAGGACAAGCTTTTTTTTTCTTATCTCGGTAAATCGTCTTTTCAAAGTCTGTATCTTAGTAAAAGAAAATACAATACTCTTCAACCTTTAGATTATGATAGAGTTTGATCCGCCCTAAAAAAATGCCTCGGACGCCTTTCTTCGATTTCCCTTGAAAAACATTAAAAAAAACTTTTTTCTTTAAAGTTGAATTTTTCTATGTAATTTATCAGAAAACGCAGAATTAGAGAAGTATCTTCTAATGCTGTCAGATGAAGTTCTTTTTTGTAGACCGATAATTTCATCATTAAAACATCAAAGACGAAAGACAAACAATATACCATTTTAAAGAGGAGAATCCCTATTTACAAAAAACAACTTTGCTCGGATGTCAAATAGTCTTGTACTGCATAAAACAAAATGTGATACAATTTTCTCGACAGAATTAGGAAAATGCACTGTAGGCCTCAAGACATTTTCTTTCTATACTGTCTGATAGAGAAAAAGAAGCTCTATCTTTCTATGTTACTTAATTATAATTCAACTTATATTATGATATTAAATTATTTATAAAACCGGTTTCGACCTGATATGTTCTGGTTTAAATCAATAATAATCTATTTTTCCACGTGTTTCATCCAGTTTTTTTCCTCTCTTTTTCTTCTTTGAAACATATTCATCGATATGTGTATATACACATGTGGAGAGAGGCACGTTTTTCTTTAGCTTAATGAGTATGATCAGTTTATCAACACATTCTTGTGAAACTTAACATTGTTTATCTTGACTTTACATGGAAAAGAAAAACTTTCGATTTTATATCCACGTGTCCACTGCACTTAATATTCGACTGACAATTATTCATGATGAATTACGCACTGTTTTCGATGATGAAGTTCCTTCTTTTAGCACTGTTGTAAGGTAGTCTCAATGGTTTCGTGAAGGCTGAGAAGAAATTGAAGACGAAGCACGACCTAGAAGACCTGTTACCCAAACAATATCTGAAAATATTGAACAGGTCTGCAGTATTATTAAAGATGATCCTTATGTTATAGTGGAAGAACTGTAATCACAAACTGATCTCAGTTGTAGCACTACTTAACGATTTATATCCGATCATTTCAATCTTAGAAAAATGACCACTCGTTATATACCCAAACACCTAACTGATTCTCAACGAACTGAACGAGTTTGAATATGCAAAGAAAATTTAGCAAAATTTGAATCAAGCGCATGACGACTATGTAATGTAGTAACAGGTGATAAGTTCTGGTTCCACCACCTACACAGATTGTTGGAAAAATCATCAAATTCTGCGTGGATTGTGAGAAATAATCCACCATCTACAAAGATTAGACGTAGTCATTTTTCACTGAAAAAAAGAACGGAGAAAAATTATCGATCATCAATATTACATTGATTACTGTTTACAACTATTCACTAACAACATTAGGAAGCAAAGACCTCCATCTAGTGTTCAAGGTATTAAACTTCATCATGATAACGGATGATCACATATTTACCAAGCAGTCTCGAATTATCTCGAATCTGAAAGTATTACAATAATTCTACACTCGCCTAATTCTTCTGATTTATGCCCATGTGATTTTTGGTAGCTTGTCCTCATTAAAGAAAATTTGAACGATTAAAACAACTCAGAATTGTTGTAAGGTGCTGTGTCAAACTTCATAAAGGATAACAACGGTGACTACTTCGAATAATTGATGAAATAAAAACAGAGAAGAAAAATAAAGAAAAAAAAAAGAGATGAAACATATTGAAAAATAACTTATTATTGATTACAACCAGCACATATCGTGTTGAAATAGATTTTATAAATAATTTAATATCATAATATTAGTTGAAGTATGATTAAGTAGCATAGAAAGATAGTGTTTCTTTTATTTCTATCAGACGGTATTAAAAGAAAAATTTCTTGAAGTCTACTTTAGGGTAAAAAACTGTCACTTTCATTACTTTTGGTATGCCTTAAGTATATCTTACGATCAGTCATCAATGAATGTAGCATTCATCATTTACTTCGTTCATTTTTTTTGTTTTTTTACTATTTAAATCTCATTCATTAAAAATTTTTTAATAATACAATTCAAAGATATGATATTACTTTACTATATTTGCTTAATTTCACAAATACGTATAACAAAAAAGGATAGCAGAAAATAAAAAGAAATTTTTGACATATCTAATTCCTTTGTTTTTTTCTTCATGTATAAAAGTAAAGAAAAATCATTGATTAGAGTTGCATATATTAACATGATGTAAACTGTGATAATAAACATTATATAATCGCAATGTATTTAGAAGAACGTACCAGCTATGTGGAAAAAAATTTGTCTTTAATATTTATCTAATTAAAACATGATGCAGTTTATAAGAGGACAAAAAGTAGAATGTTGAGAAAGGCTTGCTAGAAATTCAATTGAACAGATGTCAGTAAAAAATTCTCGTGTTTATATCGATGTAAACATAATATATGTTTTGATACACATAAGCATTCGTATATTTGCTTACATTTAGATAAAATTTTAAAATATTATTTGCAGAATTTTGACAATTTTTCTAATAAAATAATTGTTTTTTATTCGTACTAATACCTTTTTCTATGATATTACCAATGATCATTTTACATCAAGTATAAAAACTATTCTATTTCCTTGACAATTCACATATTGTTCTAATAAATACATATTTTAAGTAATTTCTAAAATCAGTTAATTTTCCCAGTTATGCCAGATACATCGTCTGGTACTAGTTATTTCTAACCTTTATACAATATGCAATAAAATTTTTCGGCCTTGCTCATTCACATAATCTATCGATTGTATACAGTATATCGTTTATAAATAACCTGAGGAAAAGCATATTGACGAACTGAGCAAGTTCGAAGATCGACAATATGTTGTATCTTATTAATAAATAAGAATATTTTTTCATTGTAAGCTACAACATCCTTACACAACGCTTCTATAAAATCAAGTTAGTCAGTAAATTGATATTTTAGAATAAACATAAAAATTATAATAGAACACACTTAATTGATAGAAATTATTAGTAAATGAATATTGGATTAATATGAATAGATTTTTGAGAAACTCGATATTGATATTTTTTCTTTCCATAGTCAAAAAATTTTATGTTAAAGAATAATTATTATGATCATAAAGAAAACTAATCAAAAGTAAATAGTATCAATTTTCTTTTAATGGATAGACATCTATTGTTAGAAATAATAAAAATCTGTCAATGATTCTTTTCAATTTTATAAAGCAAAACTTTTTTTTTGTTATTTCACTGTCATAGTTGGATGAATTTGACTCTCAATGGATTCTGTTGAATATAGTGACAGCTGGATATTATTTCTTTCATGACGTAATTTTTTTTCTCGATAAAATTAACAATGATTACTGCCGGAAAATCTTTCGTCAAGTAAAAAAAAACTATTGAATGACCTTGTAAAGTAATCTTTCACGTAGGTCAATGACATTTCAGTTGGTCCAATGGAAAATTTGTTTTAACTATAGGAAACATTAATAACATCATCGTAATAACTTATTGAAAGGATACATCCCTTGGCAAAATATCGCAATCGATACTGCACATTTTATATCCAAGAACCGTATTACTCATATATCTATTAAAAGAGACTGAAAAATAATATTTGTTCGATATATCTTAAATTTCAGTTACATCATTCATTCATAGTAAATAATTATATCATCATAACTTAAAGGCTGTACAAAAAGAAAAAAATGAAAAGTTCAATTTTTTGAAGACATAAAACAAAAAGTTATAGTAGATTCAAACCATAAATTGATTTTATATATTAAATCAAGATTCTTACAATAATAAATTTTAGTATTGTTTTGAATTCTTTTCAATGTTGACATAATCTAAACAAAATATCTTACATAAACGATGTATATTTCAATACAGAACTAAGTGTTTCACTTCCTTTTGTTTTCTTTTTTTTTTTTTGTTAAAAGAAAATATTGATGAGCTATAGATAAGGAAATTTAATCTGGAAGGATAATCGAATGCGTCTTTCTCGTATTTCTATGTTAATGATCAACAGTCATAATTCGATCACAAGTAATCAAGCCCATCATCGGTCAACCAATGATCGAGATAACGTCGAGTATGTTGTCGTTGTGTTTGCACCATCATTTTGTTGTAATATTTAGAAAGAAAGAATGCAATGGGATGTCATCAATCTTTTGGTAATAAAGAACCGATGACTTTTTGTTCGTTAATACATTTCTTTTCTCTTTTTTTTTTGTTACTCATAAATATAAAGAAACGGACATTATTGTCACCTATGCAAATGGTCGACATTTAGTTCGATTTAGAACTGGTAATAATAAAGAAAAATGTTTTGAAATGCTGATCATAAGTAGATTATTTAAGAAAAGTTTCTTCTTCCTGCAAGTATTCTGGTTGATAATTGAAATATGAGAAAAATGATTCATTTTCTACCAAGATATTTCTTTAACAAGAAATGTAATACAAAAGAATTATTTCTATTTATGTATATCTATCATTTATCTTATGAAAAAATAATAATCTTATCGCACCTGCACAAGCTTTCATAACATGAAGAAAATTTCAGCCTTGACTCTCTTGCACGTCTCGACGATCTTCTTCATACATCCATCATTATCGTTCGTTCTTTTTTTCTTCTTTTTCTGTGTACAAGATTAGCACTTCTCGCATAACAAAAAAGACGACTACGAACACCTGCATCCATGAGAATATATATATATAAGTGAACTGATATTTGAACAGTCAAATTTGCATGGTTAAAGTTACCTGTTTACTATTGAAAAAAAGGAGAAGAATCAAGGCTATTGTCATCCTTTCACCACTACCATTGTATCTTAGTATATATGAGATTGTCACCATCTGGTTCTGATTCAAGCTATCAAGAGACATACGCTTGAGAAAGAAAGAAAGAGTGATAATCATTATTTGCTAGATGCATCCGGGGTGTCTGTACGTGCCAAGGAGAATGACACTACCAACACTGTCACTGCACTTGGTAATAGTTAAGTATTGAGATTTCTTTGTACTGTCAAATACCTCATTTTCTTCTATATTTATCTAAACAACAGACGATAGAAATAAAAGAAAATGCCTTTATGACCCTTATATTACAGTAGTATCCTTATCGATACATTTTACTTAGCTTTAGATAACTTCAATCACTTGATGATTGTTTTATATAAAGTCTCATTTCTTTCTTCATTCTGTTTTAATTTTTATGACTATATTCTATTTGATGAATTCTAAAACATCATTTATTGATTTTCTTCGAAGATATCGCGTCTCACAGATAGTAGAAATCATTACAAAAAAATTTTTTTTTATTCTCATCTATCTGAACAAGATTGACCTTTGGATAGTATACATAGATATATACATATATATGTATGCATAATATACTCTAGTATTAAAGAAGATGATGTTAATATAAAATAGGAACACCTGAGGAGAAAACTAAAGGCTGTATTTGATTAACCATGAGATGACAAAAAAAACTCAAGATATATCTGCCATTTGTCCAATTGAGCTAATATATTTTTTATTTTTTTTTCTTTTTTATTTTTTTTCCAGATAATACATCGATTTTATAGCATCATGCAGTATTTGTCTTCTTATCACACAGTTTATTATGTCGAATTTCTGGTTTAATCATACGACCAGTTGTAGTAGTTTATAATGAATCTATTCATACAATGATGCATGGCGAAGATAACTTTCAAAGAATTATTTATATTTCTATGGTCGATATTCTTGATGATGAATATCGTAAATACTCATCAAACTTTTATTATATATTGGAATCAAACATCATTTAAGTAAGTATAATATACAAGAATTATTTTGTCAATATTCTTAATAGTTGGTTTTCTTTTCGATTAATAATACATGATCATATTCGAGGTCAATTGATTTTCAGGTGTATAAACTATTAATCATGGATGCCATAATACAGTGAATATCTAACTAAAGATATATATATATAAGCATACACGGGCGTGGCTCGTTACCTCATCAGGCATATTCATGCGTCATGCAGTCGTGATAGACGAATGAGTAGATCAAAGTGACCTTTTCGACCACATAGGGAGTGAAGAGATGCATTCTACAGATTGCATAAAGGCTAACGTGTAACCCATATACACAACACATACATACGATTGCTCATTAGCAAACACACCCTGTTCAGTTCAGTTGTCAGTCTCGTTGATGTGTTTTCTTTTTAATTGCTAAAGATCGACGTAATCGAATCTTGAACAAACATATAAAAATGCAAAAATTAGGACTATTCTGTTAAGCTTTTTCTTTCTCTCTTTTCTTCTGTCTGCTCATACATTTATTCAGATTATCACACAAACAAGAATGCTACATCTTTTACAAGTACTAATCTTCACGTTCACCCAATTAAATCAAGCTCGTTTTACTGTCTACGAAGCTCAAGGGCAAAATACCAAGTCTTTTTTCGTCTAATGAGTCTCTTGCATGTTCTCATAAATTTCGTTCTTTTTTTTAAAAATCAACTGTCTCATATACATATGCATGAATGCATTTAAGGCAGGACATATACATATATATATATATATATATATACTTGACTGTCAAGCAACCATATCATCATCATAAGAATGATGGACGAGTTGAAATTAGTGATGTGTGCGGATCGATTGTTTGATCGTCGTCGGTTTCACCTCCTTTCTCATTTATTCGTTCAGTTCAATTCAATTCTTTGTGATATTGACTTTTTCTGTATTCTAAATGGGCTCTCCTAAATAAACACTATACAGTATACTATTCAATGTAGACACTCGAGGGCGATATATGACACAGACACATATATAAAAGTATACGGAAAGAAATTTTTGCATATATGTAAGTTCAATTTTTTCGCTTCAGTAAATGTGAGAGATAGATAATCATTGTAAATTATTGAAAAAGAAATAAGATGTTCATCTTGACATACAATCTTGTGATACAAATTAATATAGAACAGAAATAATATATTTCAATTTGTTATTGAAAATTAAACAAATGATTTAGAATTTTTCAATTTTACTTTTTTTTTTTAATTTCTTTTTTATTCACTAATCTCTATCATCCGTTTCTGTTTCTCTCACCTCCGGTATTATATTTATGTATGTATGTATGCATGTGTGTATGTGTGCATTCTCAATTGTTCACACAAGTGACACATACATACATATATTATATATATATATATCCATGTGCTTTGATCATTCATCGTTTTCTCTTTGTGATTAGTTCGCTCACCGCCTCAGCTCTTCAAGCGATCAGTCATAGACATACCAAAAAATTACGTGCATCAATGAACAAAACATGATAAGCCGTCCCGCCAATGATCACAAAAAAAAAAATCGAAAGTCGTATGAAAAAGAATCAAATTACAAATCTACACGTCAACAAAACTAAAAAAGAACAAATATACACATATATCATACTTCTGAACTGAAAAAAAGATAAGAAGACGAAAGCATTAGTTCATCTTTTCTTAATTAAGATTTTTTCTTGGGTAAGAAAAGAACTTTTATACACATATACATGATAATTGACTATCGGACTGGTGATGTGTTACGCGAGACTCATCTCACATCGATATGATAATGAATATAGGGAAGAGAGAAACTATGGGGCAAGTGCACAAATGGTCCTTTCGTATCACCACTAATCATAAACGTTTTTTTTTCTCTCTTTTACTTGCTCTTCTTCTCCGGTTGTCGACAAAAAGGAACGAGAAACGAAAGGAAGGATAATTGGACCGTTTCTTTTTTTCTCGTATAAGAGAAAGAGAGAACGAGAGAGAAGAGAGAGAACGGTCAGTTAAACAGAGCAGAGTATATGTATATTCAGTTGATGCATCGGCAGAAAGGCTATGTTCATCAACGAGTTGTTTGTGGTATTAGTTCTATTACTCATCTTCATAACTAGATATCAAACTTATTCATTACTTCTTCAACCATTCTATTGGAATCAAACTACATTCAGGTAAAAAAAGAAATAAAAATTTATTGAAAAACTAAGAGAAAAAAAAATGATTAATTGAAAAATTTTACCCTACATTGAGCACGAAATGTATTTTGTTCATTTGATTGATAGACTATTATATTGAAATCTAGCACAATTTTGATTAATAGAAAAATTAAAATTCCAATTATTTCTCGGTTTTGATAATAAACATTTATCTCTTTGATTGATTTAATATATTATTCATATTAATATATATATATATATATTACATGATAAAAGAAATGTTTGGTAAAAAAGGAAACTTCGTCCAAATACTAATAATAAAATGATTAATATGTTAGAAAAATATTTATATACATATAATATATAAGAATTCTATCTCTAATAGAAAATGACACAATACTTTCATTATTCATTTATGAGATTCTTTTTTTAATATTGTTTATTTATTTAATTATTTAAATATGTTACGAGAAAAAAAAGAAAGAAACCTCGTATGTTTTTGTAATTTGTTTCTATTGACCTCATTTTGTTTTTTTGTCATAAACGATCGATCGTGCAACTGTTTAGAAGTTGTTGAGTCAATCTATTCATTCATTCATTCATCTATCTATGTTATTCACCATTCGTCACTTAATTGTGTTGCACACCACGCGCCTGTCTGTCTGTTTGTTTATTTGCATGTAAAGAAAGATGGGTAACGCCCGTGAAACAGACGCATTGGATTAGTAATCAAAACATACAGGGTGTTCATTGTATTTGTACATGTTCGTTGGTGGACAGCGGTATATAGATTTATATTCAAGGATGATCAGATAACCGATGATAGAATATGATTGTCTCAAGTGACTAAAACATAAATTGTTCATATCTTCCCTGTAGAGATCATAGAGATATAGAAGAGTTTGATTTTCTCAAGGTTGTATTAATAAAAAAAATACATTTCTTGGATGGCATTTAAGTTGATACTTCATGTAATAACTTCTTATCGAAATAATCACTTAAAAAGAATTTAATTTACTAACTTTTTTATTTTTATATTAAAACTTTGAATATTCATTAAAAAAAAAAAAGAAAATGATTATTTTTTATTAGTATATGTATATTGAAAGAAATTTTAAATAGAAAATGAAAATGTATGCAATTGTGTAATATTATAAACGATTTTACAGTAACTTTCGATTACGATATATATTTATATAGAACGTTTTATAAAAAATCTATTCAATTACCAATATAATTAAAGATTATTATTCAAGAAAAAGAATGTCATCTGAAGCACATAGAAAATTGATTACATCATACAAAGAATACGAACATCCTTTCGTATAGAATATCTTTAAACGTAAATATCATATAAAAATTTGTCTGTTTGTTTCGATGGCATTAGATGTCCTCTACTAAGTGTCCATCTGTGCTGCATACACAAATGACTTCTCAGTATTCACGTCTCGAGGCTATAGTAGCGGCTGCCTTCTCTTTTTTTCTTTTAATGTGTTTATATTCATTTTTGTACAGTGTATGTGCATATGTGTCTATTTCTAGTAAAACCCTTCTGGCATTTCATACGTTTTAGAATATACTGACCTTGACTATAGTATTTTCATTTTAATTAGATTTATTTTTCTTCGTTATATTTTTAAATATTGAAAAAACACTTGAAATTAGACAAATATAAAAAGGAAATAAGAATTAAACGAATATTTATATTTGTTTACATGTATATATAGACCATATCAAGACGGTTCATTGGTTTTTGAAGTACGTTTGGGTGACGTTATGGATCTTATATGCCCATTTTATGATGAACAACAATCGTATATGACAAGTGAACTAGAACAATATGATATATATCGAGTATGTTTTCTTTTTCTTTTTTGCTTCTTAATTTCTTATTCTATTTTAAAATAATCAATAATATCATTATTTTTAAGGTAACTGAAAAAGAATATAATAAATGTAATATTGATCAATTTAGCAATGATCCAATGACACGTCGTGTGATTACATGTAACAGTCCATATGATGTGATGAAATATACGCTTAATTTTCGTTCATATTTACCAATACCAAATGGATTTGAATTTCGTCCTAATGAAACTTATTATTTTCTTTCAACATCATCAAGTCATCAACAATGCAACAAACTTAAAATTCTTGTACATGATTATCGTAAGTGTACATCTTCACTTTCTTGTCTTTCTAACTGGATGATAACGATGTCGATGTTTTGCCTCATTGCACTCGTAGACATATACATGAGACGATGTGATTATGTAATAGGACCGATGGAGTGTAATCGAATCATGGTAGATTCGATACTTATCGCTCGAGCGCGCATTTGTTCTGATTACTTGAGAGAAAGAATGAGTGAATGACTAGACAAATTCAATAGTAATCATACATATTCACTAATTAGTGAACCATAATCAGTTATATTTTTTTTTTATATAAGAAAAGAAAGACAGTTTTTTTTTAGTATTAATTAGAATATGATAATGAAAATATCTTTATATTATTTCAACAACTTGGTTTCTAAAATATCGATAATCATGAAATATGAGTTATATAATGAATTCATATTAGTTGGAAATTTTTAAAATATAATTCATAATTGTAGAAATATATTGACAACATATCAATTGATCGATTGTACCTGCTATTAACCACGCCTTTTGTATTTTGTGATAGTCATATGGTTCATAATATGGATCACTGAAATGGCGGCGATTGTGATTTGCATTAGATTAGACAAGAAGAGTAGTCGTATAAATTGTCGGCTTCTTTTAGTGTTTTATTTTTTTTGCTTTGCTGATGTTCTATGCATGACTTCGCCATCAAACTACTAAGATACTGTTGTTATTTTTCTTCATATGTAATATCAACGTAGTTATTGTTCAATACTGATTGAGTAACGAATAATCTTATTGTCGAGATAAATTACACTCATCGTAAATCAATCATTGATATTTTATATACATAATAATTTCGTTACTGAATGGAAATAGATATGAGAGATCTATTTAATATTACTTAACATATGAAGAATATGAACAAAATAGCATATTAATAAATTGTTTCTTTTCTTTTTGTTATCTATTTAGATCGTGTTTCAATATCTACAAGTACAAAATCATTCTTAAATAATCAAGAACGAAAACCTATTTCATTTCCTCATTATTCTCATCATCGACATGGATTATCATCCACATATGTAGATAAACCTGACCATAATGATATCCATCGTCCATTCTCACATGCAGTTAAAGCTCAACGTCATAGTGATCCATATTCAATAAAATGGATTACTGAAGGACCACGTCAAGATAAAGATACTGGTTCGTATTTTTCTTTAAATAAAAATTATTTTAATTGAATTTATTTTTTTGATAGATAAATCTTATCGAACGATAGATTTAATTGAAACATCTGTTTCACCATCAAATATGCTTAGTCTTGCTTTGAGTTCTTCATCAACGAAATTGTCGATATCATTTTTATTCATTTGTCTTCTACTTTGTTTAAGATAATGTGGAAAATTTTGTCAATGTTTTTCTTTTGTCTTTGGCACCGGTGTTCTTCAAATTTTTACTATTGAAATATTGTTTTGTTGAAAGAATCTTTCGAAAAAGAAGATCTGGATTTCTTTACTTATTGTATGTTGAACAAATGGCTGCAAAAAAAATAATCATTTTGTTTTTTTCATGCTTTTTTTTTTCGTTTTTTTTAAAGCTTAATTCATGTTTAAATGCACAGACAATAAAAAAAAATAAGAGAGCAATTTATCATTTTTATTTGTCAAATAAATAAATATTAATTTATATTTGTATTCAAATCAGCTATAAAAAAAGATATACAGAGAAATTTTTATTTATTAACAAAAACTTGATAAAATAACAAATCATATTGATTGTGTTTGTCAAATCAGTAGCGATTGAGAATTTATCGATGTTTGTAGAGGAAATAAAACACTAGTAAACAATGGTTACCGCTAATATTTTTCGAAAAGTGTGATAGTATTGTTAAAAAACTAGAGGAGAATAATGAAACAGGTCTCCGATAGTTTTCACATTTTATCAATTTAATAATAATTTATAGGACGTATTAATCGTAAATAATGCGCTGGTATTATTGTAACTAATAGAATGATGATTGAACTTCAAATTCGTCAATAATGACAGACTTTATTTTTTTATATAAAATTAGCTAATCAAAGTATGTTGTCATTGCCTGTAATGTTCGTAATTCATTTTGTTTTTTGTAGTACAGATATTGAGTGAAATACTGTATATATGACGTTGTTAGCTGTATACATACATCATTACAATAATCAAATACAATGCAATAGCTTATATACCTTAGTATATAAACGTAACTCATGCATGAATCGATCGAAGGATATGACACTGTCGTCATATTTATATTTGTGCATTCGCCATATTATATAATCATTTTTAACATTGTATTGTCTAATAAATAGGCAAACTTTCGTCTAGAAGTATCTGCAAAAGATACGTACGAAAATGGCATGAAGTTTTGTATAGATAAGTTTTCTTTAACTTATAATCATTGAGAATTATCAACTAATTATTCGCAGCTTGGATTTTATTTGTCTTTTAAAGAAAATATCTTTTTCATAATAGCTACAAAAAATTCTATTCAAAATGAATAGTGAAAAATAAATTGTACATATAGAAAAAAATCTGTTAACTAAGAAATTTAATCCATTGTGTTTTAGGTACCGATGAATTTTTCGAAATAAATTCTCTATTGCCCATAAAAGATTGTAGAGGCGCTGGAATTTGAATTTGTTTTGTTTCCTAAAAAAAAACAAAACAAATGAACTAGAATTTTTTTATTTTATTATAAAAATATTCTATACCGGATTCCAATTTGATTCAATAATTGCAGTAAGTATTCGAGGTATCGCCATAGCCGTTCCATTCAACTAAAAGAAAAATTAATTAAAATATAAACAAATTCACAAGAAAAAAAAACAAGTTTTTTTAACATACAGTATGAACAAATCTTTCCTCGTTATTATCATTGATATACTTAATATGAAGACGACGTGATTGAAAATCAGTACAATTTGATGCACTACTAACCTATATAAATGAATAATATATTCAAAAGAAAAGATATGAAATAATCGAACATACTTCACCATAAAATCCTTTTGCAGGCATCCATGTTTCAATATCAAATTTTCTATGAGCAGAAAGGCCGAGTTCTTCCGATGGCATATCAAGTATTCTAAAGAAAAAAAAATATATATATAAAATTCAATTTAAATAAAACATTTAAAATTAATTAAACCTAAAATGTAATCCAAGTTCTTCAAATATTAGTGTCTGTAATCGAACAATTTCATCATGCATTTCTTCTGATACTTGTTCATCATCCGTTGTAACAGCAAACATTTCAACTTTAGTAAATTCATGTACACGATATAAATTACCTTCACTCTTTCCACCAGGTAATTCAGCTCGATAGCAACGACTACATGCTGCTAATCTATAAAAACAAAAATAAAAAGATAATCAACAAGAAAAAGAAATACATATTTCAATATATATTCTATTTACTTAAGTGGTAATTCATCTTTACGAAAAGTATTATGTTTAAGCAGACCAGCTAAAGGCATTTCCGATGTACCAGCAAGACAATATCGACCAAATTCTTCACCATAATCTAATTGATAGATTTGTGATCGTTTACCTCTAGTTGGAAATCCACATGATTCCTAATAAATGAAAAATATACTCTTATTGTTGTGTGTGTCATAAAAAATTATTAAAAAAAAAGTATATTACAATGATGCCTCGATGAATAATATCAGGAACTGATACCATTTTAAAACCCTAATACAAAAATAGAAAAATACTAAATAAAATGAATAATATTAAAATAATATTCTACATGTTGAGTAAGTTTTTCAAATGCATAATACATTAAAGCACGTTCTAAACGAGCAAAATCACCAAATAGTGCATAAGCACCACGAAATGATACATGACCCATATTTCTATATAAAAGAAAATTATTAAAATTTATAATTTCTTCTATACAAAAAAGAAACAAGTTATTTTTTTTAAAACAAAACTCACTCTAATTGCATCATATTTAATTCTTGACCAATTTGATCAATTGTTTGTAAAGAACCAGTTATTTCTAAAAAGTATAAAATAATTTTAGATAATTTAAAAATAAAAATTATTTCAAATTAACATTATCATTTTAATTAACTTGAATATTTTTTTTACCTGGTTTTTTTCCTACTAAACGAACAGTACGTGCTTGTTCTTCATTACCAATTGGCTAAATTAAAAAGAACAAAAATTATATATGATTAGTAAAATAAAAAGACTACCTACGACATCAGGATGTGTATTATTAGGTAATCTCAATGCATGATTATATAAATCTTGAATTTTAAGTTTAATTTGATCCTAATATTTGTATAAAGAATGTAATTAATGATAAAATTAAAATGAATTATTTTACTTCGCCTTGAATTGGATCGAGTTTTTTCTCTTCAATACGATGAAATAAAGCTTGAACATCACGATGAAGAGCATGCTATATAATAATATTATTGTTATAGTTTTAAAAATAAAAAATAAAAATTTTTTTTCATACAATTTGTTGAACATTAGCATATTCAGTTTCTTTTCGTTGTTTAATATTTTCTGCAGTTATGTGAGAATTTTCATCATTCAATATATAATCCCAATCAAGTGCAGCTGATTGAAGATCAAGTTCAACATATGGATTTAATCTATTTATATATGTTTTAACTTGATCCAAATAAGCACGATAATCATGCCATGGATTAAATTTAGGTGGAAAAGTTGATTGAAAACGAACAGATAAACTGAATAAATATTTTGCTCGATGCATTTTTTTTCTTTAATATCTATATATCATAATAGAATGACTAAAATATGTCCAACCGATCTTGATGATTTCCTAACTGACTAATCAGAAAGAATGTGGCCGATAGATGGCATAATCAAAAAGGATTGTTCATTTTTCTATATATAGATAGCAACAATATTTTTTGTTGTCTTTGACAATATGTATGTTATACATGTTTTGACATTTAAAATATCGTCTCTTATTTTTCTCTGATACTATCGACAGTTAATCATAGACAATGAACATTTCTCATTAGCGTTCTTATATTACATGTGCTGTCTATATATTAATTCTTCTTTTCTTTAAAAACTATCATGCATCTATCAAACAAACAGCGTATAATGAATAAAACATTTACAATACTATCCAATAAATATTGTTTATCTCATAATGATATTGAACAAGATCAAACAAATTGTACTTCAGAAAACATCAGTGAATTATCAAGAACATCAAACAATAATCGATTTAATACATTTACAAAATATAAGATTAAGCAACAGCCAACAACAGTTATTGTCAATCAACATCAACAACGATATTTTGATTCACCAACAATGATTATGTTAGATGATGACGATGATGATAATGATAATTATATTCCTATAAGTCGTTGTTCAAATAAAACATCATTTACTAATGCACCTGAATCAAATTTGGATGAAACAGAACTTAGTGATTTTTTTATCTTTACCAATCGTAAGATTAAAATAGATTGAATTTAAATTAATGTTTCATTATTTTATAGAAAATCGTGTTTTAAGCGAATCAATGCAAGTAGTAATAAGTCGCCATCCATCATTGTATGATTTAAAGTATATTAATGATGTAAGCAGTGTATTAGCTGCTCCACCATTATTTATACCAGATAAAGAAGAACACATTTATCAAGAATTAATTCGAATTGATCATTCAATATCAACACCACCAATAGATCATATGAATGATGTTGATGAAAATAAAGAAAATCGTCCTCCATTAATGCCAATCAAATGTCCAACATCTCGTATACCTGTTTGGACACCTTCACCTAATAATAAAAATATTATTACATCAACAACAAAAGGTAAGAATAAGCAACATGAAGAAATGAAGAAAAAAATGATAACAACTCAACCAAGTTTAACCGGTAAATAAATATTATATTAAGAGTATGTCTTAGACTAGCCTTATATAATGTCCCTGGTTAATTCGGTCTATTATAAAATAACTTGATTTCACATTTGTTTCATCTCATACTAACTCTTTTGTTAATTTGTCAATTAATATAAACCTCATAATTATAAGAGATAATTATATCTTGCTTTGATGTTTAATTATACGATGATTTTGGTGAATGTTCGCAATAAATATATGTGGGATCAATGTCCAAATACGAATAAAAGAATCAGAATAAACAAATATCCAATCTCTACTGTCTTCCCTAATCGTAGTCACATCAATAAGTTTTTTTTATCATTTGAGAGATGAACATGAATATCAATATCATTGAGGCAAAGGAATGTGAAGTTTAAGCGAAAAAAAAATTAAAAATTTTACAAAAAACTCGATAAAAATTCTTTCGAATTTTATTAGCTATCAAATTAGTATATATAACCAAGATTATTTTGATAAGAAATGAAGTCAAATTTTGAGTAGTACATAAAATCAATAAGTTTAATTTCCTTTGTACAGAAGAATACTGTTCTTTTTCTCGATATTGATTTTATTATGAAAATCATGACAAAACAATATTACAGAAAATTTATTTCTTCGCAATTTAATTTCTTCTTTATTGTATTGTTATTTGTTAGATTTTTTTATTCGTTTGACTCGTAAAAACATGCTTATAGTAGAATTGTTTCATTTAATTAAATATTCATATTCTATTTTGAAACGATCTTCCTGAAATACAAACTCTTCGACTTTTTATTTATTTATTTTCTTGATAATTCAATGTTCACTGAAACAAAACTAATCTAAATGATAATTTATGAATCCAAAAATATCTACAATGCAGTGTTATAGTCAATGTGGAAGTTGAAGGAAGGTGTTCTTCCTTTATCCCTGGATTTTTGATTATTGGGCCTCATACTATGTATTTTGCTATCTTATAATAATTTTCGCCCGCCTTTTCTCGGAAAGAAAATAACTAAATATATACTATTTATTTTGAAATTCAATAATCTTTCTTTTTTACGAAAAATTTTGATATATGCATTAGTTATTAAATATAATCATTTTTCTTCAATAAATTCCCAGCTTTTAAATATAGAATTTTTTGTATATTGTTCAAGATAAATTATTCAAGACAAATTGATATATATATATGTGTCGTTTTGGCAGCATAGATTCGTCATAATAATTTAACTTTGTAAGAGATTTCCATATGATATATGATATATTTTGCAATCAATCAATTTCACTCTTTCGTCATTTGCAAATCTGTATAAACATTTTTAATAGTATGTTTTCTTTGTCATATTTTTATTTTTACAATATTATTCATCATAACTTTTGATAACATAGTTTCATAGAAATGATCTCATGATAAAGTTGTCTGCTAGTTTAGTTTGTACGTAGAAGTAAGGCCGTTGATTAAATTAATTTTATTTTTCACTTTTATTATTCATATAATACAAGATTATATTCCTTCGATTTATCAACTCTAATGATTTTGTACAACTAAATAATAATTTTATTTTCATACTGATGTATCGACAGTTTTAATAAGCAAGTAATGTCATCATTATATTTTTATTTATTTTATGGTCCTATAATTCTCCTATGAATATAATTGACAATGTTCACAAGTCTTTATTGTCATACTTTTTTTCCTGTCTATTAAATATTTTAGAAGAAACAGTTATATATAGCATTTTACATAATTTGATTTTTCTTTCGTACAAGATTGATTATACATAAGAATAAAATATAACTGGTGAATGAATGTAGTAATTGAAATATATTTAGATTTACTTGATGAATGGTCATCTATGGCACCTAAACTCAAAGAATTACTAATAAATACACGTAAAATGCCACTTCGAGTATGTATTCACTGTACTTATATTTCATGATTTTATTGATATTACTCTTTTAGATACCTCAATTAACAACGAATAGTATTGAATTTCGTCGTCTTAAACAATTATTAAACGATATGGAAATGACAACATCTTCATGGACAAATGCAATAAATCAATGTCGTTATGTTCTTCAACATGCTCAACAACAAGTACATCGTTCATAAATTTAACTTCATTATTAATCATTTTTCTATTATCATGTTTTATATTTGTTACTGTTTGTTTAAGTATTCAATTTAGTATTTTTGATACAAGTTAATGTTTATATACACATTTATCAATGTTGTTTTGTTTCAGTATAAATATTCAAAATATCATTTATTTACATTAAATATTTTCTAGTCTTATGTATCAATATTCAATATGAGTATAGTTTTTTTTTATTCAAATGTAATTTACTACGTAGTTTTATAAATGTTGTTAAGTAAATAAATAAAAATAATTTCTTAATATTAATAATAATATTATCAAAATGGAACAAAAAAAATATTACTAATAATTAGATTTGAAATATAATATTATTTCAAAGAAATGGTATTTATTGAAAGTTTATTAAATGATTCATATTCATCATCTTCTTCAGCAAGAATCAAATTCGTTTTAGATATGCTTAAATTCTCTATACTATCGTTTGATAGTGATTGAGAAGATTGTGATGATGATGATAATAAATGTTGATTGAGCATCAAATCGTTTCGAGTACAGTGTGATTGCCAATGCATTTCATTACTATTGATATTTTTATCTCGATTCTTACTTGTTCGATTTCGATAATAAACAAGTAAACATCGTTTTAATTCTTCATGTTGATCATTGTAAGAGGGTGATGTGTTACTTTGATGCTCTAAAATGGTATAAAGTCTTAATGAAACTACGAGTACAATAATCATAGTAATTCTATTTTAAATTAAATAATAAATAGCTGGAAAAATTTAATAGACTATTACTATATTTTATTATTTAAAAATAAATCAAATATACTTTTTTGGTCTTGATTATTGAAAGAGTTACATCGTCGTACGGTAATATCTTCGAAAACAAGATTATTTGTTTTAGAAATAGATGTCTTTGAAAATCGACAATGATTAGATGTTGATGTTAAAGATGGTGATGATGATGATGATGATGAAAATAATTGTATTGGTTTCTTTTTTGTTTTATTTCTTTTCTTACCTGAATATGATTTTACATTAGTTATTTTATGTTTTTTATCTTCTATTTTGTTTTCAAGTAAATGACTAAGTGTAGTGATACAATTTTTGAGTTGATCAATTAAACTTTGAATATTTTCATTTGTTAAAGTAGAAGTTACAATTGATTCTGTTTTTACTATATTTGGTATTGCAGTTGTTGATGATGAAGCATGAAATGGTACATGAGGAGCAATTGTAGATGAAAAATGAGGTACAATAGAAGAAGTTGTAGGTGATGGATGAGATAAATTATCAGCTAATGATCCAAAATCAATCTGTGAATCTTATTATTAAATAGGTTTAGAATATATCATTCATTTTTACTTATACCAGATATAATAGTATTAGTCGTATTAGCATTAGGTTTAGTTTGATCATAATTATTAGTAACTAATTGTGTTGATGTTAATGAACTAGCTGATGAGTCACGCAAAGAAGTAAACTTTAAACCGGATGTGCTCATAGAATTTAATATTTTGTTTTCGAATTCTTTTTGTTGAAATATAACATTAGAACTAGGATTTGTCAAAGTGTTTTTAGTACTATTTGTAATTGATGGTGAAATTAATAATTTGTTCGTAGTTGATTGTGTTGGTGATGTATGTAGTTCGATAAAAGGAGGTGATGAATTGAATTCAGTAGAAAAAGTTTTATATTTTTGTGATTTATTGTTCATTAGATTAGTTGATTTTGTTTTCTTATTCCCTATAACATAGTTTAAGATTAATTTAATTTAGAAGATTAGTTACAATATTAAATCTTTTTTTTAAATAAATAAAGTTTTAATTAAATAATTAGATTATCTAATCTTAGAAAAAAAATTATATATATTTACAATCTTTTTTTATCTTTTGATTTTCAAGATTGGTTTGATGATATTTCAATTGTTTATTCATAATTATTTTTGAATCAAGCATGTCGTGACAAGATATTCGACGAACAGTAATCATATTTCGATAGTGAAAATAATTATTATCTAATTGTTTTTGTTTTTTTCTCCAATTTTGAGATCTTTCATTACTATTTCCTTGTTGTTCGAAAAAACTATTATTTTGCAATACTGTTGATTGCAAATATGGATATGAAAAATTAAAAGCTTGTTTTATTGTATTATAAAATTGAAGATCAGGTGGTGGATAGATTTGTGGATCAATTTGATAATATGCATATAATGCAGGTAGATTATCGATTTCTAATGGTATATATGAATTATTATAATTATTGCAAAATGCAGAAGATGGTTTTAAGTTTTGTAGAGAAGTTACAAAATGAGTTTTATTATTATATAATTCTTCTGGAAGAAGTTTTTCAAGAGCATATGTTATTGCACTATATTGTGAATTGTGGTTTGAAGGAGAAAATGATGACATACTGCATATTCAAATAAAGAGAAAGAATACAGAATATAAGGTCGAAAAATAATAAAATAACTGAAAATAGCAATTAGCTGGCGGCTATGTTACTAAAGAGCAAACAGATACTTCTTTTCTTTTTTTTTTACAGAGGCTATTTTTCTTCATTTGCACTCTTCTATGGAATATATTTTATAGCTTTGACCCGAGAAAAATATTTGATGGTTCAATAAACTAGTTCATTCTGTTTACAAATTGGCTTTGACAAACTTCTGAATATTTCTCTAAGGAATTTTTAATACTACTCTTGTCATTTTTACTTATTGATAGAATGCCTTACATATTATTTCTGATAACATTGTATCATAATATGAACATTATTCTATATGTACATATAAGTGTCTTCAGCAATTGGATATACATCTCTTGCTATAAGCAATAGTGAAGAATCAACTATAGATTTATGTTTATATATATCTTTCGATATAATTACCATTTAAGAGCAAGTAATAGAAATTTTGGATCGAGATTAGAATGTAGATTAATACAATAACTGATACAGATACATTGAATAAATAAAGAATATTATAGAATAGTGATACCATTGAGATTAGTTGATATCATATGTTAGAAGATCTTATCATTCAATAAACATAAAGCAAATGATAAATATAAATTATATAGATTTCAAATATGAATATATGTATTTATAATGAATAATTTGATTTAGAAATTCTTTTCTCAATCAGTACATATTCATTAGAAAGATACATGTATATATATTGTCATAAAAGTGACAAGTGAGAGTAGTATATGTCAAGATTTGTTTTGATGTCATTGTCTTATTATTGTTTTTGTTCATTGAAATAACACTTCAAACAAACTAGATATTTCCTTATAGTTGTTTATGTGACCCTGAATAATCAAAAATCTATTATAAACATTCTAAGTATTTACAGATGACAAAAGACAAATAATAAACTCAATAGACGAAATAACCTTGTATTTAATATAACATATATAATGTACGATACTTTTACCAAAACCAGGACAGTCATGTTGATCAAATCTGTCATTACAGTACTTTTTTTCTGGACAAACATCTTTGATAATATTTATGAACTCTATTAGTCTATAAGCTTCTTATTATTTTCATATTTGACATTGACTAGAAGAAGATTTCTAAATCTTATCATTCAATATAGTGAGTAAAATTATTCTTTTTTATCATTGTATTAATTAAAAGAATTCTAGATATCAGTTAATTTCAAAATATTTTATTTTTTTTTTAAATTCAAATAGTATTATATTGTTTGATATACCTAAAAAGACTTGATCTTTGCCATTATTAGTTTTTCTTATGTCATAAAATAAAATACAATCACCATGCACATACAATTGGAAGTGAAGGTTAAATTGTAATTAATATAATTCGCTTTCTTCTGTTCTATTTTTTTCTGTCAAGCGCCAGAGGCCTGGTAGATGAAACCAATAGACAGCAGGCATCTGCAACTAGCAAATATTGATAGATATTTCAATAATCATAAAGTGCATACCCTCAGGAAACAGACAAAAGAAAAAGAAAGAAAAAAAAAAAGAAGAAAAATCGTGAAAAACTAGTCGTAATTCTCTAAGCATTGAATAAAATAACGTTGCTGTATTCATTTTTCTTGTTCTCTCATTCATCTATCATCTATCTATCTATCTGTCTAACCATTCATCATTAGCACGCAACGAGCTAAGATATAGATAGTAAGGTAAGACAATTACATTCTTTTTTTAATGAGAGACATATTTATGCATATAATATGATTGTTTCTGTTTAAAAACATAAATAACTCGTACTTCACATCTGTCTTTGCATATGTGTATATATATGTAGATACAAAAGGTTGTGTCAAATTTGTATATTTTTGTATAAAATAAAAGTATGTATATAGGAATATTTCTTTTTTTAATAATTGTAAGCAAATAAATAAGAAAAAAAAGACAAAGATTTACTGCAGAATATATAAAGAATATGCGTTTTTTATTTAGTTTCAGTTTAAAAAAAAATCAATAATTCACATGACAAAAAAAAAGATTTAGTAATGTGTATATTGAACTATCACATACAATATTTCTTTTTTTTCTTTCTTTTATAAATTAAATTATGCAAAAAAGACACCATTGGATTAATATATGTAGAATAATCACAACACCATATCGAATACGATATAGTAAATATAATGAACAGAAAGAAAATGATAGATAATAATGTATAAAAATACCGCCCACAATAACTAGATGATTACAGTGAATAACAAAGTCTAATCCATTCATTTTACTAGTAGAAATAATGCATGAAAAAGCTACATGAAACGCTTTCAAAATATTCTATTATTTATTACATAAAAAAAAAAACAACATTTTCTATATAGTTCTTTGATCAATTTCGTAGATGTCTATATTTCATAAAGTGATTAGTATTCTCCAGAGATAGAATATATAACACATTTTCACTTGTCAGATGATGAGAACAAGACAATAACCTCTTGATGACATATCAATGTACCTCGATTAATTGACATAAAATAAGACATGAGAAAAAATTTGTCATTATTATGATTTTAGTTTTATTAGAATTATTTATTGTAGTTATCATAGTTATTCTTGCATATATACATTTTTATTGCTTTCAATAAAAATAAATATTATTTCTTTTTTTGCATTTCAAGTTTATTAATTTTCAGCAAATATTTTCTGTGCATCTTTTAAAAAAAATATTGATTTCTATTCTCTATTGAAATATCATCAAAACGATTATGAGTATATTCATAAAAAAAAATAATTTCGAAAACGTTTCATTCATATATGAAAGAATAAAATAAAATAATAGAGTTCAAATTCTATAAGAACTCTTTTGAGTCAGAACAATAACATAATATTACAACATAATAGACAGTTATTCTTAACATAATACCTAGGGTATACAACTAATTTCATTAATCTATTATTATCTACAAATAATATCAATTGTTATTCAACAGAATTGGATGTGCATAATATTGTTATTTATACGTTTGACTCATATTTCTATCTGTTCAGCGATATGATTAGCTTTAACAAGAAAAAATAGAAATATGAATATGTCTCTAAATGTAGTTCAAATAGGCAGTAAGCATGCTGTCTTAATGCATTATCCTACTTTCTCTCGTTTTTATCCTGAAGGATTTTCCGTGTTTTCCATTTCTCTCTATTTTCAATAGAAGACAGCGTCAAAAAAGATGCCCTCAGGTTTTATTGACTTCCCAAGTTTAGTGTGTGTGTGTGTGCATGCTTTACGATTAAAACAAAAGAAAAACGATTGAGACTAGCAAGAAAATTCTTCCTGAGGAGGAAAAAAAAACGAGAAAAAGACCATTCGTTTATAATATCCGCTTCTTACTGAATAGCACTACTAACTTAGCAAGCGAGGTGAGTAGGAGTTTGGTTATAAAACTCTTTGTGATTTCCTCTTTTTTCATCTTTTTCATTATCATTATTAGGTCTATATATTTATATCAGAATCTTTTTCTTTTTTCTACACTTATAATGACACTTCACTATGACTACTCTGAAATTATACACCTTTTCACTTGATGGTTCTTTTCTTGTTTAATTTTCTTATTTTTTCTTTTTATGCAAGTAGATTTTTTTTATCTACTAAAAAGAATATTAGCAACTTGAAGACGAATTTATATATTTCAAATGCATTAAGTATACGTAAGAATACTTTTGAAAAAGAGCGTCTAACAATTAATATATTTATAATTCACTAATAGCGTCATTTCATTTAGAAGGAAATCTGCGTTTCCTCATCACAGAAAGTGTCATTTACTAGCGGCTTTATATTTTTTTTTGTAGGTAGTATTAATCATCAGAAAGAATTTCTTTTTACTGTTTTGGTCTGTCATAAACCATTTATTTTATAAAATTTCTAAAAAGAGAATATAAGAATCATCGATTTAGAAACTATATACGCTAAATAAGTTATTAGTTTTTCAGTTAATAGATATGTGTGCAAATGACACTTTTTTTTCTTCCTAATGAAATATTCACATGTAAAATAAAATATTTGTCGTTTCTATTTGACAGGTTTGTGGTAATTTATAAGTCTACTTTTAGGCATATAGTATTTCATATACCTTAAAGAATATTTTGAAAATCAATATTTATATATATATATATAATATTTGATAGTTATTTTTATATAATCTTGATTAAGTTTCATTAATTATCAAGTACATATTTTCTACATGATGAATAGTTTTATTTTACTAAAGTAAAAAATTATTTTCATATTATCTAGTAGTAAATTACTATGAAATAATATTATCACCTGAAAAAAAATATCTGAAAGTAAATAGCGTGTAATAATTTAATTAAATCTAACTCTTGAGAATATGATGAAATGTCTTCATTAATTTTTTTTTATATTGTTTATAGTAACAATCACACAATAATGATATCCTGTCCTGATTAATTAATATATTTTATATAAAATTAAATATTGTAATCATATTCATGTATCACTACTTTCTGTTAATCATAAGGGAAGTTCATTAAATATTAATATATTGTAAAATAAACTTAGCTTTATATTCCCATATATTCAATATACTGTCATTATTATTATTTTTATTATTTGATAACAAGTCGCCTTATTAAAAAAAAAAGAAAAGAAAAATAAAACAATGCAAAATACAGTTGTACGTGGAATATTTGTTGCAATTAATGGTTTTATATTTCTTGGAGCAATTATACTTAATCTTTTAGCAATTGTTTATATATTATCAACACGAGATAAAACAACAATTGCAATGCTTGTTGTTAATTTAGCAATAGCAGATATTATTCATGCAAGTATGTATAAAAGGAAAAAAAATATATCAAAGTTTCTTTTTTTGGATTTTAAATATATTTAAAATTTAATTCTTTGTTTTAGTGGGTATTATTTTTTTCAGCAGTAATTTATTTACACATAGTTGGGTATTCGGTGAATTTGGATGCAAATTTAGTTTAACTAGTGATGTACTTTGTACCGTAGTAAGTTTAATTTTTATATAACAAATATTTATTATTTTAATCATTTTGTTATAATATGATAAATGTTTAAAATGCTATATATTATATAAATATTTTTATTTAAAGTAGATTAAAAACAAAAACCTTTTTTCATTTAATATTCATCATTTAATGTAAAAATTCTTTCATAAAAAAATATTTGTTTATACTATTCACTAAAAACAAAAGTTTTTTTTTTTTGTATTTTAATTCTAAAAAAAAAAGGTTTTATTTTGATTCGTCATATAACTATCTATGATAATAATCGTTGTAGATTGCAATATAATATTTAAGATTTTATATTCTACTTTATATTAATTATGCAAAAAAGATCGAGAACACAGTGATTGTCTCTTGAGACATTTTAATTTTCTTTAAAAAACAAAATTTATCTGCATGTATCACCGTAATCTTATGAAAATTTTTATATGTCATATTTTATCATAATGAAAAATATTCTCACTATTTTCATCTAAATATAGAATAAATACCTAAACAGGAAAAAACAATTTTTGTAAATCAAATAGATTATGTACGAACCGTTTTCAATGATTTAATTTATGTATTCATATCACAAAGTCTTATTAGCTTAACATGATTAAAATACTGACATATTCATTATTTTAATGTCTTTTTATTATAACTTAATTAAGAATATAATATTTTATTAAAAAAAAGCTTGAAAACTCCATTAAAAATTAATAAGAAAAAACGTTTTATGACATACGAAAAAGAAAATTGTAAATGACTTCATAATATTCAGAATTAAAATTAAAAATCTAATAAAACATAATTTAATTATAATTGTTTTTTTCTTTCTATATCTAGGTCATTGTTTATACAGTTGCAGCTTTAAGTATTGAACGTTATATGGATGCACGTTCAACATTAACAGCGAAATTTCGTTCATTAATTACATTTGGATTATTAGTTCTTATATGGACACTTGGCCTTTTATTTTCACTTCCATTTATATTTTTTACATTTCTATCTTTTACTCCTAACAACACTTCTGGTAATAATGATTCTATAAATTCTACAAAAATAGTGTTTTCATGTCAATCAAAACTTACAGAACCTCAACTACTTGCTCATGAAATAATTCTTTATGTTATTGCTTTTATAATACCATATTCAATAATAGTTTTATTTTCATTAAAATTATTGAAATTTTTACGTGAATGGTTAAAACGTAAAGAAAAATTAACACGTACAAGTGTATCAAAAAAGCGAACACGTGGTGTTAAACTTGTTTTATGTATTGTTTTATCATTTCTTATTTGTTATACACCATTTTGGGCATTTAAATTTTATATGCGTTTTCTTGCTGATGAAAAAGTTGTACCAGGAACATTATTACAACGTATTTTATCTTATTTACATACACTTGTTGTTTTACTTAATCATTTTGAAGGTGTACTTAATCCATTATTTTTTATTGTATTAACTGAACGTTTTTGTTTAACATTTTCAAAACATCGACAAAGACGTTCAAGATTATTTGGTACAACATCATCAGTTGTTATGTTAACTAGTGGAAAAAAATCTAAAACAACATCAACATCAACATCAACATTAACAACAAGAAATACAGAAATTAATGGACTTTTACCATTAAATACAAATCATGCAGAAAAAAATGATCAAATATCTGTAGCTGTTCAATCACTTTAATTATTTTTATAGGAGAAATAAACAATAATATATATATTTATGTATGTATATGTGTATATACATTATTTTATTTATTCAATATTTAAACGAAAACTGTTAATATAATCCTTGTAGGATTAATGTGAAATATGAAAGAATCACTGTTACTAATATATATATATATATAAGTATTTAATAAATGAATTTAAGTCAATATTGTATATATCGATTTTTTTTTGTTTTTTAATAATTCGTATAAGATAAAAGTGATCTATTAAGTGTGGTTGAGATCGAATGAGAAAATAATGAGTAACCTAAAATAAAATGATCACTTTTATTCTTCATTTTTGAGACATTTTTCATTTATGTAAAGTTAAATCAATGAAAAAAAGTGAAGAATAAAGAGATAAAATATATTTTACTGTGATCATAATATATACTTTCCATGTCGGTCGAATATTTGATAGTTTTGTCAAAAGAAACTTCACTTATTGATTAGACAACTTCTAGAAGAGCACATAGTTGAAGACTATATGTTTCTCTGCAAGACAATATACAACGAAGGTTTGTTATTTATTGTTAAGTTGCTATTATGATCTCATGTAATACAATTGAAACTTGAGGCCTGATCTTTTTACTTTTGTGCCTTTCATAAAATTTTTCATTTAATTCAATAATAAATCTCAAATACGTCTGCTATATGCTAAAAGATATAAACGTGTTCACTATACAATTATATGGCTTTCTAAAAGTTATGCGATTAATAAACCAAATTTCTATTGTGAGGGAGGAAAAAGCTAGACTCCTTTACCTCTGAAATACAATAAAGGTATGAAGAGAGTACGAAGAGATTACAGGTGAAATATGATGAATAACCTCAAATATCAGTGTCACGGTTTTCCTTCAGTATGCTATTACTCAAAATCATGACGGTATAATACATTCAATAAGAGTTTTTGGAAGACAATCTTATATCAAATCGAGACAGAAATAGCGAAAATACAGTCAATTTCTCTAGTAACGAAGGTAAAAAATTCTCTTATCTAACTTGATTTTGTGCGTGAATATTCTTCACATAATCTCAAATATTTTTTTATATTGATAACCATTGAATTTTCTGTTTCAAACGATATAAAATAAGTTCACTTCTTAGAAGTCGTAGGGGAAAAATCAGCAGTCTAAAATAATGCATCGTATCTTTCATTATTTCTTTGACTGTAGTCAGGATCTTAATCCAAAAATTGATTGTGTGTTTGTTCACAATGTACTAGTTTGAATCTACAGTCACAGCATCGTGTGGATTGTTTCGATTCACGCCTTTTTTTAGGAGTAGTTTCTCTAATTATGACATTAAGCTAAACTTGTTCCATAATAACGATGCTCTAATAAAAGTTCAATCAGAAAGGTATCTTTTGAGAAAAATGTAGTTTTAATTTTTTCTATTCTTAAAAGTATCAACGATTTTCTTAAAAGTTTTAAAAGTCATAATCCAAAGGGTTGTAAGAAATCAATTTTGATTTACTGAAATACACAATTTGATGCAAAAATATCTGACATGGATTCAAACAGAAGTGGTTCTAATAACGATAAACAAATATTTATTGCATCTAATAATAATGAACTCACGAAAAATAGCTGTTTTACTTTGGATGCGACAATAAATCATTCCAGTTTTATTGTCCAATGGATCCCTTTCAACCATTCAAAAAAAAAAGTTTTTTTTTCCTGATTCTATTTTTAATCTTTATAGATCGGAAAAATTCAATGTGTCAATCACGAATATCACTTTATTTTCAATAGTAGCCGAGTAATACGAATGATCTTGAATATTTTTGGAAGACTGAAAAAAACCGAGTTTTGATCCCAAACACCATCAGTATCAAAATATGATTTGCTGAAAATATGTTTATTCGATGTAGAATTTTTTTCTCTATTGGAGCATAAGGTCATAAACAATGGATTTTCCCACTATTTCAAAAATATGGTTCACATAAATGAATGGATGAGATTTTTATAGTACATACGTAACTCGATACGCTCTTTCTAATATAACTATTTTTAAGTCTTTATCGAGTTCATGTTCATATTACCGATACTTCACAGAATACGACAAGTATTATTTGTTTTTTTACTTTTGAAATTTATACATATTTACGTTCTATTCAATAGGAAAGTTATACAAGTTGGATGAATCAAGATGACCTACTCGGTCCTTTGTCTATTGATTCGAACAAGCGCCCTTCGGACAAACACACAGTCATGCTCTGGATTAAGACTGTGACTACAGTCAAGGCGATAGCACTTGAGGATCTAACAGTATTCCTGTTATATAATACACGAGAACCTTGGGGTACCTCCCCTAATATATAAGAGAAGTACAAGAGAGCATGAAGAAGTATGGAAGTGTCGTTTTTTCCCCTTGTTCTGTTACCAAAACTACCAAATATTCGGTCGAAATAGGCAATACATATATCCCATGTAAAGAAAAAGATTTGAAAAATCGATTAAAATGGAACGATTTTAATCTGATTTTAATCGATTAAAACCAAGATTTACATCAAACGAAATCTGTATTTAAGGCTAAGAAATCGGATTAAAATTGTGCCATTTTAATCAATTTTTAATCCGATTTCTCAACTTTTTTTTTATATCGGTATGATTACAATAGTCTATTTTGTATCTTTTTATTTTTCACGTTTTTTTCATAGTTTAAAACATATATGATTTTGTACAGTGAAAAAATCTCTATGAATAAATCTTCAATCAACTCTTTATATGATTGGAAAAAGTCTCAAAAACAAAGAACAACAGCCGTAATTCTATCAAGAGCAATCTGTTATATAAAGATATAGATATAATCACGGTGTTTTATATATATATTAAATAAATTTGAAAAATTTATATGTATGAATAAATTTATTTTCTTGAAAAAAAAAACAACGTAGAAAAAAAGGAAGCACTTCTTTTTCATAAAAATATGAATGTATTTATAATGTAAATAGAAGGTCATAGAACTTTTGCAATTTTGAAACAACTGAAAGAAACGTTAAATTTTGTTTATGAAAAATTTATAAGAACGTAAAAACCAGCGTCACTAAACGTTCTATTTATGATAAGGAAGAATATTTAAACGTAATCAAATAAATATTTTACTACTTGAATACCATTATTTCAATGACATATAAGACGCTACCTGAATATGAGTTTTTCAATAATCAGACATTATTTAATATAATCATGAAAATATTAATAAGATTCAAAAAAGTCAGTATACGTAATACGACCTGTTTACTATATTTACGCTTCCCATTTTTACAAAAGTAAAGATAAATTTTGTGTTTTTTTTTATTATATATCATGACTCATAAAATGCTTGTTTTTCTCTTTAACTGAATTTATTTTTTCCTTTCTATATTCTCTTTTGCATAAAAAAAACACTTCATACTTCGATAAAGTCTGATTCAGATGAATAAAAGACGAAATATCATGCATGTGTTTTTACTTTTTCAATATTGTCTGACCTGAAATGTAACTCAATACGGTAAAGAGACCAGTGACAGTAAGAAAAAAAAATTCGATTATTATTCGTCATTTTTCTTCCTATTCTCTTTTTTTTTCTTCTCGAAATAACACATTATTATCACAAAATTCGCAGTTATAAAGCAGTAAACGTTTGCTATTAACACTATAATAATACAATACATTTGGTTCATATATCTTCTTCATATGGGAAATACCTTAGGATCACGAAGATCGGATAGATTAGATCCAACAACTTATTCACCAGAAAGAGATATCGGTGATCTAAGTTGGCTTGAAGCTATTGAAAGATCATTTATATTTGTTTGGTGTGATGCATCAATTGGTACAAAAAGTAATATCGATGACGTTATAAATACTATAACACAATTAGCAAATGTTGTCAATAAAAATCGACAACTTGTACATACATTTAATGATTTAAATACTTGTCGAGAATTTATTAAACATGTTAATAATGTATGCCTTATTATATCCGGTTCAATGGGTGAAGAACTTGTACCAAAAATTCATAATCATGAACAAATACATTCAATATATATATTTTGTTTGGATAAACAAAAACATGAATTATGGTCAGCACCTTATCAAAAAGTTCGAGGTGTATTTACTGATATACGAGCTATATGTGAATCATTAAAATCTTATACTATTTCACAAGCATTAATAGATTATAATGAAATAGAATTTGATATAATTAATAATGATATAAATTCAGATAATTCTAAATTAAGTTTAATTTATTCAAAATTAAGTAAAACTATTTTATTAAATATGAATTCATCTGATCGTATTACACAAGATATGATAAATTATTGTCGAAGTGAATATAAAACTGATAATCAAAAACAATTAATTGATGATTTTGAAAAAAATTATTCTCAACATAATCCAATATGGTGGTATACAAGAAATTGTTTCTTTCAAGGTATTATTAATCGTGCATTACGTACAAATGATTTATATGCTTTATGTTCAATGCATCGTTTTATAGAAGATATTGATATAAAACTTGAAAAATTAAATAATAATTCAAAAAGTTCAAATGAATTAACACTTAATCTTTATTTTGGTCAATTATTATCAAAAGATATTTTTGATAAATTAAAAAATAATCGTGGAAAATTAATGTGTATAAATCAATTTTTATCAGCAAATTCTGAACAAAGTATTGCAATGATGTTTCTTAAACAACAGACTTCATCAACATCAAATAAAAATAAAATTCATGTACTTTTTCAAATACAAATTAATCAAACAAAACATCCAAATGTATCATATGGAAATATTGGTTCAATAAGTGAATTTGTTCATGAAAAAGAATATCTTATATCCATGTCAAGTATTTATCGTATTGATAAAATTGAAACACTTCTTAACATATCATCAACATGGTTGGTACAATTAACATTAATTAATCAAAATGATATAGAATATAATAATTTAATACAATATGTTCAAGAAGAACATATTCAACGAGATGTTAATTTAGGTTTTTTTATTAAAAATCGTTTAGAACAATTTAAATTAGCTAACAAATTTTTTAAACAAGCTTTATTTAAAAACAGACAAGATTTTCGTTTAATTACATTACATTATAATATGGCAATTATTTATGATGCTTTAGGTGCATATGATAAATCATTAAATGAATATCGTTATGCATTAAATATAGCACGAGATTTAATTCCAACATGTTATCAAAAAGATGATTTATGTTTAGTTCCAATATATGGAAATATGGCATTAACTTATGAAGAAAACAATTTATTTAATTATGCATTAGAACATGCATTTCGTGCATTACGTATTGTTTTACATATAGATATTGATTTATTATTAAAAAAAGAACTTGAATCTTCATGTTATGTTATTCTTGGTACAATACATAATCAAGAAGGAAAATTTGATGAGGCACAAAATTTTTATGAACGTGCATTAACAATAAGACAAGAATATTTACCAATAGGACATCCGGATATAACTGTTTTACAAAGACTTATTACATTACTTTTGGCAAAATATACTACAGTATTTTGAATATTTATTTCAGTTTTTAATTGAATTATATATAGAAATTATTAAGAAAAAAAAAAACAATTCATATATATTTAAAAGAATAATGATCAAATGTTTGTTTGTTTTTTAAGTGAATATAAATGTGTTTTTATGCATTGTTAAAATATATTGTAGTTAACAATAAATATGTATTAGATTTTTCTTAATAAAATATTTGAAAAAAAAATTTGATAGGCATTTATTTCAAAAATAAAAATTTAAGATTATAGGTTCCATCTCTATTGAGATATTTATGAAATACATCATAATGAATTATTTTAATCATGATGAAAATATCATTATCACTAAAAATTAAATTATAAAACAGGAGATCGAAGAATATTTTCGTCTATAATATTCATGATTTTACAGGATGTCTCAGAAATAACCTATCAAAATTTTTTTGGCTTATTTTTGCTATTTCATTTAACTTTATCAGGAAACTATGTTTTTTTTTGAATTATCAGTGAACATACCGAGTTTTTTATTAATTCGAACTATTTCCCATATCATTGTGCAAAACTATCGTCTTAAATTGAGATACAGAAATTTTTGTTTTTATGATATTTTCAGAAAAACATTATGTAGCGGTTTTTTTTCTTTAATTATTTCGACTTTCTATAGTAGTTTTCTATAAATTTTACTTCAAAGAAAAGGTTTTAAAATTTTCAATATACATATTCTTGTAGAATTTGACAAGCTCTATGTAACCATATGAAGATATCAATGAAAAAATCTTAGGCTATTTTTGAATTACTCGCATCTTTTCTGCGACATCCTTTATAATTTTTCATAAATATTAAAATTGACGAATTCATATCATGAAATCAATGGCAAGTATTAGTTTTTATACATATAAAGAAATAAGATTAATTAAGACGCTTAGAGCATGTCAAAAGTAGGAGTGGGGATACTTTAATTCTGTATAAAATACCTAAGAAAATCTTGTCGTTCGATATAGTGACGATAAAAACAATACTCCTTCAAAGAAGAAAGAAACGAGGGAGTATGTGTTAAATAATTTTCAATAGAAACTTGTAAGGTTTCATCTACCTTATAAACAAGAAGAAGAAGACATACCAAATCGTATGTGTATTGCATATTTTTATTAGTATGTCATTCTAACCAACTTTTTAAAAAAACATTTTGAAATATGATTGTTTTTTTATTGAAACAAAAACGTGAAGAGATGGTTTTTTTCACAAAAAAATATTTCAAAAAGTCGAGTTAGCGTTTTAAATATAATACATACGACTTTTGAATGATTAAATCTAAACATTTTAGTTTTTGGTATTATTATATATACATATCCTCTTCGAATTGGTTTCTTTTAGGATAGATCCTCTTTCCTTGCAGATAGTAAAATCATTTACAATGCAAATTTCAACATTTTTAACTTCTTCATCAGGAAGAATGATGAAGTTCGACAATTTATTTTGACTTTTTTCTCTCAATATTATAGCTAATAACTGACCGAAGATTCTTATGAAGTGAACATCAAAGATATCAGATGAGTATTGAAGTATTTATGTGATTAATGCTAACGAGTTGTTTAATGACATGACTGATACGTTTTCAGTCATTTTTCTCATTAGAAACATCGTTGATGATGAAGTTTTTCTGAAATAATATCACTCTTTTCATCACTTACATCTAATAGCAAAAAAATACGTGGCTTTCAAGCAGATAAATTTAATAAAGTCATCATAACTGAATTAAACTCTTTTTTGCCTTTACAAATATATATTTCAGTCATTCGTTTGAACGTTTTGACTTGTTCTACAATAAATTACACAGGCAGCTCTTATGGCTTTGTTTTAGCAATATAATAGTAATATATGCTAGACTTTTTGAGGGAGAAGAAGGTTATATTATCATATAGATTTTCACCAAAGATAAGAGAATCCGAAGTTGTCTATGATGGTTATCCAACAGGATCACCGAAGAGTCACCTTAAAAGAAATGGGTCGTGTTCATTTTGCCGACAAAATTTGTTCACATCTTAGCCTACTAAATCTAGTAGTTTCTAGGGTACACCACAAGAAGGTGTACGAACTAGTATCCCATAAATAAAGGACAAACATTTAGATAGACAAGGACAACAAATGGAAATAATTACAATATAGAATCTATTTTTACAAAATTTTTCTTTTTTTATGTTTTAAAATTTTCTAAAAGACAAGTTACATATATTTACAATGAAAGATTATGAGCAATATTCCGAAGAAAATCAATAGTTGATCTATTACAACGACCAGTGATGACATTTTGAAATCTAGATTCTCTGGCTTCGTCTTCTTTAGACTTTTTTTGAAGCTGATCTTTCCCGTATCGATTTTTCAATCTGCATTTCGACTTCTTTTTGTTCTTTTTCAATTTGTTTGATCATAGTGAAAACTCCTACATAAATTATAATATATCTAGTGGATGAGTTGAGTTTTAAAAAGTTTTCTGGTGTAATATATTCAATAAATTTTTAATGTTTTTTATTTTACATTTTTGTCGGTAGAGTGTACTGGTCGGTAAAGTGTATCTGCCGGTAAAGTGTACCTGTCGGCAAAGTGTACCGATCGGAAAAATGACCCGGATCGTATAAAAAACGATTTAATGAGTTCTTATCTTTTCATTCTATATAGATCAAAAACTCGCAGTTCTTTATCTTTTTCCATCAAATATTATTCAAAATAGTCCGATACGCCTTTTTTCTTTTGCCATGAGTCATTGCTTTTGCTATCAATCCATAGAAAAAGAAATTAATTCAAGCATTCTATACAGAATTAAAATACCTCCGTCGTCACTTCTATTATACACTAAGTATTTTATACTAATAGAAAATTCAAAATGATTGAACACGATAATGTATTAATAAAAACTAGCAAATCGATTCAATAGAATCAAAATTGAGTTTATTCAAAGATGATATTTGTTACTATGATGAAATAATTGTTTGTTTAATTTTTAAATTCGTATCAAATTTATAATATTACTTCAATAATAAATACTGATTAATTCTCAAATCTTCAATATAAATTTAGATTATTATTCAAATAAACTTTAAAATAATAAAATTATCTAAACCTCTAATTATAATCTTATTTAAAAAAAAATGTTTAATTCTTCTTAACAGATAATATTCATATAACAATGATTATAACTTTAACATCTATTATGAAAGGCAAATATATTGTTTGCAAATATAAGGTTTCTAATATATAGTGTAGCAACAAATTATTACTAAAAAATTTTTTTATTGGTTCATTCTCAACGATCAATTAGTTTTTATTATTATCAAACGATTTCGATCAAGATTAGTTTTTTTCTTTGATTTTCTTATTATACTTGCGAGAAAAAAAAAAGTATAATAATGAATTTTTATCCGAATCGTAAAAATTCTCCTTTACGACCAAAACGAAGAAAATTATTTGGAGGTGATTGATGAGCTCGTCGACCGAAACGAAGAAATGTTGCTCCATTATTATTACCACGACCAAATCGAAGAAAAGATGGATTTGAACGACCAAAACGTAGAAATGATCCAGACGAGGATGGTATTTGTCGACCAAATCTTAAAAATGATGTTGAACGACGAACATTATCATTTTCATCATCACTTTCACTATTGCTATTGGATGTATCTTCATTATCATATGTTGTTTCTGATTGAACGAAAAGATTTAATTGATGATGTGGATTAACATCATTTGAATCTATTAAGCAAAAGAAAAATAATAAATAAATAAATAAAATCATTATATTGAAACAAAAGAAAAAAAAACTAATTATATACCGCTTGATGCTATTGCTACCAGTTGTATGCAAATAAGTGTAGATAATATGAGAAATAAATGCATTAATCTTAATGAATGATGAGAAAAGGACATCTGAATAAAATAAAGCAAAAAGAAATGATTATTCTTTATTTGTTACTCTATTAAAGATTTATATATATATATGGCTATCGAGAAAGAAAAAAAATTACTTTCTTGAATGAAATAAATTTTTCATTTGATTCATTAGAATATAAACCAAGTAGAGCACTTCAATTACATAGTTCCATATAGGAGATATTCAATCTATCAAATAAGTTTTTGTGTGGGTAGAAATTATGAAAAAAAACAAGTGAGAAGTCATTGTCAATGTAGGTGCAATAAAGGTAGCAATCATCATTATATCTTTTCATTTAATAACCATATTGTAACGTGATCAAAGATTGTTCATCGAAACTTGTGTATTTTATAAGTAATTTAAGTAATGCATTTACCGTTTCTCTTAACGTTACTACCTGTCAATTTTATAGGAGACCGTGAAGAGATTGATGCTTACTGCTCATGACATTTTTTCATATTAACTTACATTCATAAAATAAATGCACTTTTTTTTTTAAAGTCAAAACGTCTGTTATAATTATCTGCAATATATAATTAGATTTATCTTTCTAATTTGAAAAAATTTTATTCGAAAAATAAATATCATTCTATACATATATGAATAGAGTTCAATCGGGTAAATTAAAAAGATGCTTTTACAAATAAGTATAACTTTTCATTTATAAGTAGCATGCTTATTTGCAGTAATAAAATGTCCTTTTGACTTATACTTCAATTATGAATATGTATATAAAAAAAAGTCAATAAAGAAAAGAGGTTAATCAGTATTTCTTCTCAATTTCACATGTATATATATTATGTATTATTCATCAAATTATGTCACTAAATGATACATATATATATATAATAAAATAGTATTTACCTATATCTTGAAAAAAAATCAATTAATAGTTTTGTATCAGTTGTTTTGTTTTGCATTGAATATCCAATGATAATTGAAGAGATTTTTTTTCTCTATTTCCTTCTGTTTTTTATCTCATTTCATGTTTGGTTCTTTTCTATATATGATGATACTAGTGATTCTAATTTTCTAAATCACTATCTGGAGTATGTTCTTGTGTTTTTATTTTTGAGAATAAAGAAAAGGAGGAGAACAATACGTCCGGCAATGTAATAATCTATACTAGGATACCCATTCAGTCACTTACCGTCTTACTAACTAACCTAATACAAGAACTAAATATATATCTGTATGCATGCATGATCTATGAGAAGGAAAAGGAAACGAAGGAGGCACGCTTCTCAAGCATGATAATGAGATGTTGAAATAGTTTATACTTGGAATGTGTTGAACGATAGTAACAAATCTTAACTTATCATATTTATTCATAAAAGAAAGATAAAAAAAGAGATAGACCTAATATTGTCAAGGTGTAAATGTAAGATTTGGTAATCCAAAAATAACAGTATTCAGTTGTTGAAGTTGCAAGGCTGGTCGTTGTCTTTCTTCTATAGGTTCTGATGATAGTGGTAATTCGGAAATGACCTCAGCGGGATGAATTGATGATGATTTTGTTTTATTAGTAGATTCTGTGATAGCTGATGGTTGTCTTTGTTGTTTGCTCTTTGGTGATGGAGAACGAGCTTTTTTATTAGTTGGAATATTTCCTTTAGTTTTTCCATCTTTGGTTGCTGTTGCTGCTGTAGTTGGATCAATTTCAATTGGACGAAAATATGGATAAACATATAGACGTAATGCTTGACTTAATGAACAATGAAGTGTTGCAATATCTATATAAATTTTAATTATTTATTATGGTTAAGAAAGAAAAAAAAATCCAATGAATTATTACCGGTAAATGTATTAATTAATACACTTTCATTTTCATTCATTGTTGATTTCCATTGATTGAGTAATATTGATTTAACACCACCTGAACTCCATAAAAGTGCTATTTCAGTTGAACGGTCAAGTTCAATTGAAGCATTATCATTAATTGATCTAAAATTTTTATTATTAATATTTTTTTTTATTAGAAAAACTTTCTTAAATATTTACGATATAGGTGTATTAACAAAACTTGTTGATGTTCGATCAAATGAACATAATATTGTACAACCTAATTAAACATATCAAGAAACAAAAAATTATAATAATAATTCAATAGAATTGAAATTTTTACCATTTTTAGATAATGTCGGACATTTATATGATCCAATTAATTCACTTAATGTATGTGCACCATAATAAATAACACCTTGAGCATCACTAATAATACGTTCAACTTCTACCGTACTAGAAAAAAAAATAGTTTTCTAATTAAGAATTTTTATATTAAATTAATTAAATTATAAGAATAAGGTTAGATGAATATAAGAATAATAAAGAAGTACCACAGAGGAATAAATAAAGAAGAATATACTGTCTCTTCAAACTTACGACAATATTTGTGACGAAAGAGTTAAACTCTTTTGTGACCTGAAAATAGCTAAATTTATTTCTATATAATCGATAAAAAAGAAAAGGAATTTTATTCGAAGATCATCTTTTATCTTTAACAAAAGAGATTAGAAGATTTCGATGCAAACAAATTATTTTTAAAAAAAATTTTATTCTTACTTTATTGTAGAACCATCTTGTTTAATTGTTTTCCATTTAGCAATAAGTTGAGGAAATCGTTGTCGAAGTAAATCAAATGGTGTTAATGTTTTATTATCTTAAAAAAAATAAAACAACGAAAATTTCTTTTAAAGAAAATAATTTTTATAAACTTTACCAGATGATGATTTAAGCAGAATTGGTTCCATAAAATAGTAAGTATTGGTTGCATCAACAACTTGTAAATCATTAGTAGTTTCACCACCCTTTAAGTATATTTATTTAGAATTTTACTCAAATATAGTAAAAGATATTCTTACTTCTTTAGCTCCACCCTTTTTACTTTTGTTGTCTACAAAAACAAAATAAAATTGAATTCGTTGAATTTTTATTAACTTTAAGAAGATCTCTTTTTCCAGCTTTATCAAAAATAGATCGGTAAGATTTTTTTAAAACTTTCAGGGTAGATACACATCAATAAGTAGAGCAAGTTGTCATTGATATGAAATTCTCAGATGTTTCCGCAGGTACCGGGATCTATTTTTTTGGGATTTATTCAAATTTTTTAATAAATCGCCGTACATCTTAAAATAAATTCCACATAACTCCTATTGAGGGTAAAGACGAAAATTAAGTGAGGATGAGGGCGAGTGCGGGAAATGGGGGGAGAGGCAAGAGTGAGGGTGGGCCGAAATACTAACACAGCTATATAGCCTCAATAAATTCTTAGTAAATAAATAAATTCCGCAGAAGAAATAAATCCCTAAAAAATAAGTCCCAGTATGCCCTCTTATATTTTACCATCTGATGGAACTGTGTTTTCATCGATACCAATATTTGCATTCAAACGATTATAAAATGATTGAATAGAAAAATCTCTTGAAATTCCACTAATTTGAACATGTTTAAATATTTCAAGTGATTCAAGTGGTAAATGTGCTAGACGTGGATCAACAAGAAGAATAAGATAATCCGAACTAAGTGTCGATCGAAGTTCATATTGTTTTTCTGATCTAAATATTAAATAAATTTATTAAATAAAAGAATTGTTTTTTTTTCTTACTCAAGATAATTTGAAAGTAATGAATTAACAGGTGAAAAATATTCATTTAATTCAACAAGAAGTTCATCAATAAAACGTTGTTTTAATTCATTTATTAAATTCGTATCAACTGGATCAGGCTAAAAACAAAAACACAAATATTTTCTTTTTTGTTTTTAAGTAATTCTGCATAATAATAATAATAACAAAAAAAAATGTTTATGTTTTTAAAACTAAGCGATATATTGAATAAATACAAATAATAATATGAGAATATATCAATGGGGAAAAAAAAGAAGACAAACAATTATTCAATATTTTGGAACTCTAGTTCTATATTTAGAATATATCCAAAATATTGATAGGATAAGACAATATCGAAATAACCTGTAGATGATTTTTTGATGAAATATCGTTGCTGGATATGAAAACTTTTTTAACCTAAAATGAAATAATTTTTTTTTTCTTTGATAAAAATATTTCTTTTATTTATGTATTTAAATGACTAAAACACTAATTAGGATAGGAAAGAAAAAAAGAAAAGAATAAAACTAACTTGTTCAGAATTAAGCATTGCTTGTTTATCTCGATTATGTTGAAGTTTAACATCATATTTCTGTAAAATTTGAGAATATTCGTCTTTCCATTGATTAAATTTATTGATAAGATTATTTAATTTTGTTTTATCAACATTTATTTTCATTATTTGTGGATTAGCAAATCCACTTGTTGAACCTAAATTATTAAAAATAATTTATTTATTTCTTAAAATTTCTTGTTTAATATTTTAAATATCAAACCAATTGTTTTTGCAGCTGTCTGTTTAGTAGCTCCCATTGATGTTGTTCCTTTTCCAATTGACATTTTACTATTGAATAAAGCTGCATAGAGTATTTCACTGAATAAATAAAAATTATATTAATTATTTAATTTTTATTTAAATAAACAAAAGTAAATAAACCTATCCGATGAATAATGTAAAGTAAGAAAATTGAATGAAGCCGGCATATCTTTTGTTAATTCATAATATTGTGATCGAATCGTCATATATTTCCATGGCTAAAATATCAATAAATAGTTTTTTCTTATAATGGGCAATAAAAAATTTTTTGGCCAAAATATTTGTTAACTTTTAATCTCTTAGGAAGTATTTCCGACGAGATAGAAGTTATGAATTAGAATCAGACTTTTGTACCCTTTTCGAATATGGGCTTAGAAATTTTACCTTATTTTTTTGTTTGAGAGTAGTGAAATATGCTTTGAAAAATTCAAAAAAATTAATTTGATTGAAACTTGTGGGCTAAAGTTTACGATGAACATGTTTGTTCGTTATGCTCTATTTGAAAACACTCCAAGGCGAGCCAAAAACGGTAGGTGGTATTCAGAATTTTATGTACTTTTTGACTATAAATTGTATCAACTTTTAAAAGGTCAGAAAAATTATTTTTATTGATAAACCAACAGGTTTTTTGTGTAGCATAGGTCCATTTTGGAACATGCTAAAAATCGTTGGAATCGATCATTTTATAGAGTGAATATTTCTCTACAAAAACGTAATATTGGGCAAAGCTTTAGACATTTTAAAACGAGTTTCTTTCAATGTAAAAGAGTTATAGTCAAAAGGATGATTTTCATAAATGAGTATTTAGAAAAAACGAAAATCTGAAATAGTGTATTTTGTTGAGTCACTTCTAGCTTATAACTTGATATATAAATAAAAACCCTAATTTTTACTTTTGAATTGCAGTAGTGGAAATACAAAAATGTGAGAACGAATTTTCTGTCCTAATTTTCTAAGCTTTTCAAAAATGATTTCACTACTGTCAAACAAAAAACTGGGGTAAAATTTAGAAGTCCATATTCAAAAAGGGCACAATACTTTAGTCCTAATTTATATTTTAGGTCTCGTCAAAAATACGTTCGAGCTGGTCAAAAGTGAATAGATATTGTGTCCAAAACCTTTTCCATCATTCTCTATAATAGGGAACAATTAAATGAGAGGTATCAAATATTTTTCGAGATCTTTCGGCGGAAACCAGGTCATACGCTTTGGCCTGAGAGAGAATATATTTCCATCTTGTCAAAATTTTAAAAAGTATTAAACAAATGTTGAGAACTATTCTAATATCTTTAAATGACAACGTAAACCTAATTTATGATTAGAAGCATTTTGTACTATCTTATTGGTGTATTACTTATTACCGACAACAGTATAATATGACAATGATCATATCAATAAAATCTTATCTTCGATTATATATAAAAGAATAAATTCAATATTAAATATAATGATATACCCAATAGGTTTTTAATCGTTCCATTATTGTTCGATATACAACACCATTATTTGCATTTGTAATAGTTTCATCTTGTTTTATTCGATTGATTAATGTAAATAATGAAGCAAGTTCCGAATCACTTGGTACACAACATGCTCGTTTCAATACATTTTCAGTGTAAATTGAAGCACTTGCACTCTATACAAGAAAAAAGACAAAAAATAAATAAATAAAATATTAAAATAAATTTAATTCATACTTGACTTAATGTTAAATAAGTAATGCTTGATATTGGATCAAATTGACCAATTAAATCACAAAGTAATAAACTATTATCACGAATAAGTATTTTATCTTGAATGCTTAAAGCAATATTTAATGATTGTAATGCAAATTCTATTGATTGACCAAGATGTGACATTGAATGATGTAATTCCATCTAAAATTAAAACAAAACTTTTTATTTTTTTATTAAATAAAAATATAATAGAAATAAACCTTTTGTCGAGCCAAATCATTTAAAAATTCGTCATGCATCCATTCATTATCACTATGAGTTATATTTTGATTAATATTAGTGCTAGTATGAGAGCCAAGTCGTTTAAATCCTGGTTTTTCTGGTGGTATTTCATTTAATTTAACCAAAATATCCTACAAAACAAAGCATAATAATTACTTTTGAAATATTTAAATAGGAAATAAACTTTAATTCTTATATTCCATTCAAGTGGATAATCTGTACCAAAATTTTGACCAAGAATTGAATAAACTTGAGCTAAATAAAATAAAACCTAGAGAAACAAAAACGAAGAAAATTATATAAAAAAAATTAATAATAATAAAACAAACTTTTGCTTTTGGTAGTTTATCATTTGCACTAATTGTCTCTAAAACAGACATTATTGAAGCAATTAATTTATCTGGTAAAATTCTAAAAGAAATAAAAATAAATAAATATTTTATTAATTATATATTTTTAAATTACTTTATTATTTCATTCCATTTAATAGTATCTGTATTTTCATGATTATTATTTTCTTGATCATCTTTACCAACAAAATCTTGCACAGCCTATTTTATTTAGATTTATATATATATATATATTTAAAAATAAATGTGATTTATTTATTTCATACTAAATATGTAGCATGAGTATTTTTTCGTCTTAAACGTTCATTAAACATTTCATGTGCATAAATTTTTAATAGATCAAGTAATATTGAAATAATTTCAAGTTGTATACGAATAAATTGACGTTGAATTGGTAATTGTATTGATGATAACTAGAAAAAAAAATATATTTAATTTTTTTTCAATAAAAAAAATTTTAAAATTCTTCTATTTTTTTACATCATTTTGTGGTGTTATTTTACGAATTAAATACCATCGTTCAGCAAGTATTTCTATTAATTGTTCAAGTATAGAAAGTGCTTGACATAAATATTTTTTTTGTTCATTTTTATTTATTGTATCATGAGCAAAACGTTTCCATATTGGTAATGAACGTGTAAGAATTATCTCACAAGCATCATTGTATCGATCAAGATTAAGCATATTGGTAAATGAATTATCATATTGTTGTAAAATTTCATGTAAATGATAGTATACAGATTTATTATCGATTGTATTAAGATTTGGTTGATTTAAAATTTCATTTAAATCAACTTCGATTCGTCTAAAAGAAATATAAATCGAGCTTTTATATTTAATGTTCTCGAAGAGCATTTGAGACTGTCGATACATTATTCAATAGAGCTGTACTCTCAAAAATGTTGTGTCTTATATTTTATGATTTTAAACAAAAGATCATTATCAAAATCCATTAAATCCAAATTTTTACATGTATTGTAGTTTTCCCATGAAACAATGAATGAGTTTGCAATACGGTTTTTGAGAAACTACAGTTTTTTCATACTAAATTTGATCAATCAGTATTTGATTGTTTTCTCTTCCTTAAATTGTTAGAATCTTTTCGAGTAATATCTCATTTGATAGAAGAAATATTGCTCTACAAAATTGTATGTGTAGCCGCCTGTTCTATTAACTAATATTTCATTTAGAAATTATGATTTGTAAGAGTAAAGCAACGATGTTTATGAAGATTTCTCAACTATAAGAAGATTCTATTATTTTGCTGGCAATGAAAAATCATCAAAATTCGAATGTTTTTATATAAGACATGCCATTTTCGATCAAAACTATTTTATTTGCCTTATAATTCTTATAAAGTAAACAGAATTCATCGATATTGATAATAGTCGAATTTTATGAATTTGATATTTCACGAGAATTACGACTGTGAGATTATCCTGACGAATTATAATTTTAAAAATAAAATAAATTATATGAATATTGCAAAATTTTTTCATCCTTTTTCTAATCCAGCGAGTTTTGGTAGCTTTTACAAAATTTATCCTGGTAAAAGACCAAGCGTTTTCTGTAGTGCATTCGATATTAGTTTTTTTTATTCAAAAGACATTAAATATAGGGAATCAAAAAGGGTACTAATAAGAATCAGTCTAGTTAATCTGAGGTTCGAATCCATCTCCATAGGAATTACTCTAAAAGAAAGAACTGATTTTCACTTGATTCTTATCCAATTATCGTCAGTACTGCTTGAGAAATGCGTAGAACATGCTTTGAAGCGTTTCTTACATACGAATTGAAAACTTTCATTGCATATGAAGTATACGATCAGATCTGGATGTAAGAAAATGTTATCAATCAGGTTCGGATCCAAAATTTTTGAAGCCTATAAACTCTATTACCCACTACAAACAATGTACAGTACCTCTAAAAAAGTTTCAGCTTGATCGAACGTAACACCTCCAAGAATGATCATCTTAATCCAAATATCTTTATCTAGCACAACATTTGCTTTACGTATCAAGATCTGTCTGCTTTGAAAATTTCAAAATTTTCTCATAAGTTGTTTTACAGTAAGTTCAAGAAAAGAAAAGTGAATATTCTTACAGTAAATATCTATAGGTTTTCATCTTTCACAAAATCTTCTATCAAATCGATATTTTCTTTAATTAATAAATAAAAATATCTTCTAAATAACTTTACTTAGATGTAAGTAATGAAGTAGCATAAGCAATTGTTGTAATTTTATTAATATGTAATTGTATAATTGATTCAAATCGTTTAATAGTTGTTTCAAGTAATGATCGAATCTATATAAATAATAAAATAAAAAAAGAATATTTTCTTTTAAAACAAATATATTAATTAAACCTTTTTCTGTTTATATGAATCTTGATTTGTATCATGTCGTAAAGCTTCAATAATGGTAATTACTGATCGATACCAATCATATTCATCAAGTGGTACTTGCTATATAAATAAAAAAATCTCGTTTTTTTTTCAAATATTTTGTTGTCATTTATATTTTCTATACTTGTCCTTGCATAGCTAAGTCAATAGCTTGATCAAAACGATGTTCATGTAACGCTATTTCACCCAAAAGAATATAAGCACGTTTTTCACATATTTGATCATCGTAAGTCTTTATATATAAAAAAAAAATTATTATTTTATTTAAAATAAATAAAAATTTTGTTTTTTATATTTATTTTTACTTTCGATTGATTAAGAATTTCTTGTAATATTTCTTTTGCTTCTTGAATAAAATTTAATTCAAAAAGTACACTTGCTGTTTGTAACCATATATTTCTTGTTATTAATTTATTTAATAGCTGTCGATCACCTGGTAAATCAGCTATTAATGATTTTGGATCACTTGCCTATTTTGTAAAATAATTTAATTATAGTAAAAAAAAAATTGCATCATACTTGAAGTCGTGACATTGGAGATGAATAAGCTGATGTACCATAAGATCGAGCTTCACTTTTTAATCCACTACTACCTAATGCTGATTCAAATTGCATATCTTCTTCACGTTGTTGAGCAACTAATTTTGTATAAATAATCATTTCTGCTCGTGAACTATTTAATATTTTTGTATAAAACCAAATTTATTTTATTTATTAAGAAAAACTCTTACGTAGCTAAATCATCATCACGAATAGCAAATGGCCGTGCTAATTGACATATTGTTTGCATTGATTCAAGAAGATTAAGTTCTTGACATACTTGTTGAACACTAATTAAAAATTAATAATTTAAAAAATTTATCATTAATTATAAAGATTATTTACCGTAATAAAACATAAGTACGAATAGATGAACTTTGTAAAAGTATTTGACCAATAAGTCTCATAAAACTAAGTACAGGTAAACTCATATGATTATAACCATATTCACGTAAAAGACGAACAAATATATCCAAATAATAAAAGGATAACAGCTAAGATGTATAATATTTTTGTTTTTTATTTAAATAGAAAATAATCTATTCTAACCGGTTTTGAAATTGTATTTTTATTAAAACCTCGTTCTTTTGCTTGTGGTAATGTATATGTTTGTAATAAATCATCAGTAGGTACGAAAATTGCCCATTCGGATAAACTTTTAGTTGTTGATGTATCCCATGTAGCAGATTTTAAATTCTTTAAATATAAAAAATAGAATAAACTTTCTATATATATATAAGAAATGATAATAAATAAAATAAAAAAAAAATAAATTTCTCTAAAGATCAATTATAAAAATCAAATTAATATGGTGACAATATAATCTTGATGATTTTTTAATGAAACTCAATTTGAAATTTTCTCTATTGATTAGTGTATTTAACTAGAAAATATTATTTGAAAGATTAAAAAATATAAATACTAACGATTGCCGGTTTATCTATACTCTTTCCAGGTAATGGTTTCTTTTTTGTTGCTGAACCAGGTGCTCCTTTTTGTTGTTGTTTTTTTCCTGCATCAACTCCAGCTGCTGACGCTTCTGCAGCAGCTGCTTCAAGTTCAGCATCTTTATTAATATCAATACTATCTGATAAACCACGCTAAAGAAAAAAAATTTTTTTTTTGTAAAAGAAATTTATGATTTTTTTTCTTTTCTTTCTACCTGCCATAATCTCATAATAAACCAATAAGCTTTTTGTAATAAGATTTCATAATCCGGTTGATTTCGACGTGTCATATGGGCAAGTAATATATGACATCGACATAAATATTCAAGACGACGAATTTGAGTTATTTCACTAATTGATAAATCCGGTGTTGTACGATTAGGTACTAAAATTAATTAATTAAAATTTATTCGTTTTTTTTTAATATATTTATTATTTCATTTACATTTAGGTTTAATTGATCCCATATGAGCTTGATCGGGATCACTACCAAATTCTACTTTTGGTGTAATTTCATCTCGATCTTGATCACTTTTAAGTATTGATGACCGCTTGTTATTATGAACTAAATAAATTTAAAATAATAATAAAAAAAATTTTCTCATTTTATTTACTGTTAGTATCTTGTCCATCTGTAGGATTTATTTCTTGTTGTTTATAAGCTTCAGGTGAAGTTAATAATAAATCAATAGACCAATCAATTAGATCAGTAACATTACCAATAAGATATTCATTACTATATAACCAACATGCTAATTCTAATATATAATCAATTTTTGTCCAATAATTATCTAAACTCTATATAGAAAATTAATTTTAATATTACATAAGTTAATATTCTTGTTTCAATTCTTTCTGATTTTTGAAATTCAATTGTGAATTTTTCTATCAAAGAATAGAGCACTATGAAAATTCTTTATAGAATTGTTCTTCTTACTTCTTTATATATTACTTAAGCTCACTTCTTTGATAATAAATTTTAAGAAAATGAAGAACTCGAGCAGAAATACTAATTTTTTTTTCAAAATGTTTTGTTATTTCTTAATGAAAATTAATGATTCTCATCATAGCTGAATTATTCCCTTTTTTTGTGTAACATTGTTTCTTTCTTTCGTATATTTATTTCATTGTCTTCGAAATTATTCTAAAATTAAATATACTATTGTAATATTCATATTTTTTTGTATTACGAAAAGTATTTGATAAGAAGAATTTCGCCATAATAAGACACATACTAATTAAAAACACAAAGAAAAAAAAGTATTACTTGTAATGTTGCAATAGCATGTTGATATGCATTAATAACATGTTCTCTTTTTTTTGCCATTATTGCTACTTGTTTCCACATTCTAGCTAGTGCTAATTCACCTTGTTCACGAAATTTTTGCATATCTGTACTAATTGATAAACCTAATTTTGATTTAATTAAAACTCGATATTTATATAAAAGTAATCGATGTTGTGTTCGTGGTAAAACTTGTAATGCATTATCAATAATATCTAATGCTGAATGCCATGAATGTTTATCCATATAAATTTGTACTAAAACACCATAAAATACTGAACGAATTTGTGCATCTTCAAGTGGATTTGATGTTGATGTAGTTATTTGTGGTTGTTCATCATCAACTGAAAGATTTTTTTTATCTTTTTTATTAATTAATGGTTGTTTCTTTGGTTTAAAAGCTTCTGTAGATAATGTTTTTTCTTCTTTTTTCTAAATAAATTTTTTAAAATTTCTTATCGAAAAAAAAAGAATTTATTATAATTTTAATTTTACTATATCTTTTTCATTTAAACTAGCAACAATTGATTTTGGTGCAACCAAATTAATATGATGAATGAGTTCATTTAATGGATCAAATAGAAGTGAACGTTCTAATTTACGTTTTATTGATGATCGACATGTATTCCAAAAATGACGAGCTATATGCATTGTTAATTCATATAAATTAGCTTTTGATGCATAACTAAAATTTATTTATTTTATTTTTAATTAAAATTAAAAAATATTTATATATTTTACCTTGCTGCTTCAACAAGAACAGCAAGTATTTCTTTTCGTTCTTGTTTTTGTCCAGTTTGTTGTTTAAGTAAACATTCAGCATGAGCAGTACATGCACGACTAACATATTCATTAGCTAATGATAATTGAAATCTTTTGTTTTTTTTTGAAAGAAAAGAAAAATGAAGTTTTATTGGAACAAAAAAAAAGAAATAAGATAATTTACTTGTCTACTTTTCGTGTTTGAAAAAGTGTTATTAATTCAAGAGTTTTATCTCGAGAATAGAGAGTTGTTTCAATATCATTCGATCGATTAGCAATTATACCCAAACGACACCATAGTTGTAATTCAACAAGTGAATCATTCCATGTACATTGATCAACAAAAGTAACAGCCTACATTAAAAAAAAAAAGAATTGTTTCTTATCAAATTATGTTTCATTATACATATCATCACGTTTATAATCTATTAGTTATTCTCTTTTTTTTTTAAAGATATATACATGTTTCAAAAGCATATTTTATTTATCGTTGTCAGCACAAATAGACGTGAATAATATTCAAGCGAATAATCTGATTGTGATTTCAAATTATCTATATTGTTCAATTCTAATAGTTAGATTTCATGTCAGTATATATTTTAACTTCATCTGATTTTTACTTTTTTTTAGTGCTCATCAATTATATTGATGCGAGAAAAGGCCGATATCAACAATGAAAAAATGTCTATCATTGATAATATTTTCACGTTTTTATTAACATCTTTTTGAACAAATGAAATTGAATATATATATGATTCAATCACACAAAAAGAAAGGATATATTTTCTAAAAACATTTATTCGTATTAATATTATAATTTAAACATTTTACCAGCGTATATTTTAATTAGATTATAATGTTAATAGTTATCTATTCTCTCGTTGCTGTTTTTATTGTATTGTCTTCGAAATTTTTCTTTCAATTTACTGTGCGCATTATATTCGACCTCGGTAGAATATAATTGAAATGTGTAGATTTGTATAAAATATATATTTTTTGTTGTATCCAGCGAACATTCATATTGTCACATTATTATTTCATTCAATACATTTTCTTTCGGTTAATATGACTATCAATTATCATATTGTCTTAGTTTTATTTCTTGTTCTATTCAATGAAAGTTCAATATGATATTGACAGATATTCGATTTTATGATTAAAAAATATTTTTATAATATTATTCGATTAATCAAATTAGTTTTAAATTTATTAATTTTTTTTTACCTGTTTAAGATTCATTCCATCTTTATTATCATGCCAACCATTATCAAGACGTGAAAGTGTATCAACAGCAATTACAGCTCGTGATAATGTATTTAAACTAGCTGTATTTTCCTAATAATGAAAAAAAGAAATTCTAAATTAATTAATTCATACTATCATTTTTAACTCACATCTTCATCATCAAGAATAGTTGATAGAGATGATTTAATTGATTGTTGAAGTTGTTGTTTAATAGTTATCCATAATTGTAAAAGTGTTTGGCGATCTCGAATTGATATTGAAAGAGGTTTAGCAACTTCTTCAGCTGTTTGATTTATTGCATATTCACAAATCTTTTTTTTATTTATTAGAAAAAAAGTTTAATTAAAATTTTCTTTTTTATTCAATCAATTTACTTCAAGAGCAGCTTTAAGATCTTCATTTTTAACAGATGTAGAAAATGATCCTGATGGTCCACTAGTCGTTGTAGGAACTTGTTGATCTCCTTTTGTTCCTTTTTTTGTTGTTGATATAGTTTGTTGAGAAATAGGAGTACTTTCTGTATTTGATGGTGATCGACTATCATCAATTGATAATGGTAACGGAGTAATATAAGCATTAGCAAGAGCGACACATAAATTTACTAAAAGAAGAATTTCACTAAAGAATAAAAATTAGTTATATATTTATAAAATAAATTTTATTTTTTAAATGTCACAAACCGTTCATGACCAATTTTTTTTAAACCATTAACAATTACTAATAACGGATCAAGAATAAGACGTAAACGATTGCTATAAAATAAATGACGTGTATAATTCCATAGATATTCTCCAGCACGACATATAAGCCATGATTCATTAAGTAATTCACCTAAAATAGCTCCAGTTGAAAAATGTGTACAAGCACGATTAGATAAATGTTGAAGCCATTGACTAAAAATTATTAATAATACTATCTTTTGTATTATTATTATTTAATAATTACCAATAATGTTTCCAATCATTATCTGATTCTTGTTGAGCTTGTGCTCGTTGTGCAGCTGGTACTGTTGGCATTGGTGGTCGAATAGGTGTATCAAATAATTCTATACGACGTTCTCGTACAAATTCTATTTCAGCCTATAATAGAAAAAGAGTAAAAAAAACAAAAGAAAAAAATTTTTTTACTTCGCCAGCAATAAAATGTATTTCAGCTAATAATCGAATAAGATCTCGTTGAAATACATTAGATTTTGATGAATCATTTGTTTGATTTAATGATAAACGACGTTGTTCATTATCATATAATAAACAAAAACGTGCTGCTGTTCGACATACATCCCATATTTCTTGTCGACGTGCAATCACTGTTAAATCAGCCCATAATTTTAATCTTAATATAAACAACAAAAAAAATAATATAAAAATTCTTTGAAATATTTTTTTTACCGTTTATTTAGATCAGTTTCAGACATAACACGTTCATAATGAACAGTATTTTGAATACATTTTTCATAATGATCAGCGAAACCTTTTAATTGTGCTGTTGGATTTGCACGCATTTTTCCAATAGCTAAAAATTAAATTATTTCTTTTGTTTAATAAGAAAAAGAAAAAAGATTTGTTTTTTTTTTTTATTTTTTTTACCATTTGGATTTTCTGAATCAAGTACAACTTGAAATGCATCTGGTGCTAATAATGAACAAGCTTCAATAAGTAAAGCACGTTGTTTATTTTTATGTCCATTTATTGTTTTACCAGCTTGTTCAATTATCATTCCAACACGATCATCAATATTTTCAGGAATTTTATATAATTCACTACGTAAATGAAGTCTTTCTAATGCTACACTAATACGATCTGAATAAATTGATATATCATCTAATTGTCTAGCCTATTTAAATTATTGTTTTTCTTTTTAATATTATAAATAAAATAGAATATAAAATAATTTACTTTAAGTAAATTAGTTTTTGCTGAATCAAGTTGTTCAATATCTTCTTCAATTTTTGCTAATTCAAAATGAGCTTGACTTCGTAATAACCAATTAAGACTATATATATATTTATGTTATTATTATTATTAAAAACTTTTTTTTATTGATTTATTACAAACCTTTGTATACGTTCAAGAATATTAACTAATGTTGTTAATGGTTTTCGAACTTTTCCTCGTAAATTTGTTTGTAATAATGATAAACATAAATTCCATAAATTAATACAACCTGTTTGAACTAAATCATATTGTCCTGTACGTACTAAAGATTCAAGTGTTTCTTCAGTTAATTCAATAGCTCGAATACGTGTCTATGAAAAAATAAAAAAAAGATTTTTTTTATATATTTTTAATCACAAAAAAAATCTTCTTACATCTACTGAACTTTTATTATATAATTGTTCATTTTCTCCTAAATTTTTCACCATATATTCAGCTTGTAATAATCTTACTTCTAACAGATATTCTGGTTCCTTTAAAATAAAAATAAAATAAATTTAAATAATTATTTCATTTTTAAAATAACTTTTAATCGAATATCTGAAAGAGCATCAAGAATAACTTTTGTTAAATCTGTATAACGAAGTAAAAGTGAAAGACGACCAGCTTCAACTAATAAACGATGTCTAGAACAAAAAAGAAAACAATTAAAATGAATAAAATTTTATTTTATTTTAAATTAATTTAATACTTTTCATATGATGTTAATGTTCTATCAGATCGAATAGGATTATTATCACGTGGTGACATATCTTTAATTAATTTATTTGTATTTATTGCACTACGTAAAGGTAATGCAACAATTCTATCAAATGCATTTTTTAAACTTTCATTAGTTTCACTTGTTGCACTATTTTCAAGAATTTCTCTAAAAAATTAATAAAATATTTTTTTTATTATAAAATACAAACAAATAAAAAATAATCTCAACCGATGAATTGATGCAAGTTCAATAAGTAATCGATTAAATAGAGATGATGGATCACTACTTGGTGCATAAGGTAAAAGATTATCTGGTTCAATAACATTATTAACAGTCTTAAATAAAATATATTTCTTTTTTTAATTTTGTGTTTTGTTTTTAAAATCTTACTAAAAATTGAAGAACATTTGAAAGAAGAGGAAGTTGTTTTGTTTGACATAATTGTAAAAGTTGAGTACTGATTTCTCGAGCTTTATCCATATTATTAGCATCCATATAACATCGAACTAATTCACTTTTAATCAAAATGAAGAAAAAAAAGCAAAACAATATTATAAATTAAAAAATATAAAATAAATTTACAAAAGAAGTTGAGCTAGCCAAGGAAAATCTTGTTCTTTATTAATATTTATTAATGTATCAACAATTTGTTGAAAACTATTACATAGATATTTTCGATAGCCATCACGAAAAAAAGGTCGAACATAATTAAAATAAATAACTGATGCATTATAAACTAAAAATTGATATCTGAAAATTTTTATTAAAAATTTTTCTTTTTTTTTAATCATAAAAAAAAATTTAACCTTGGTGATGCTGAAGCAAATGCAAGACATTTTTGTAAGAATGGTATAGCTTTGTTCAAAGATGCCTAAAATTAAAATAGAAATAGAGTTTATTATATAAGAAATATTCTAATTTTGAAAGATTTAAAATTTTTCTTTTAAATAAAAAAAAGTAGTTCATTTTCATCAAAACATGAAAATTGAGATAAATACTTGGAGAAATAATCTAAGTTTCACTCTCTCTAAATGAGGTATTCTTGTTTGAAGAATATTTCACTTTAATCTCTTCACTACATCCCCAACATATCGTAAAAGTTTCATGCGATTTGAATCTATCTGAACTAAGATCGATTTTTGAATGGCATGACAGTAACCTTAAAGCACTTACAAGGATAGTTTTATTAACTTGATCGATATAGAAACTATTTTCATACTACTTATGTATTAATAAAAACGAATCACTTCTTTTTTTTTACATATTACTCACAAAATCTTGAGCTGTCTTCGGCATATACATTCGAAATTGACATAAATAGGCTCGTCCAACAAATTGACTTTTAACTGGACTTGATGAAAAAAACATTTGAAGACATTCATCAGCAATTGAATTTGCATTTAACTATAAATACATATATATACATAAGTATTCTTATATTAAAAATATAAAAAGCTAAAATTTTCTAAATTTACATCAAGAGCACTTTCTGCAAGTAATACATAAATATCTTGTCCAATTGTATCTTTACTTTGAACAAGATTAACTTGAAAATTTTGTCGTAATTTATGAAATGCATCAGTTAGTAATTGAATGTCTAGAATTTTAAAATTTATATAAGAAAAATAAAAGAAAGAAAAATGAAAGACCATTTTGTTCAGAACCGGTTACAACTAAACGGCGAATTTGAGCATCCATTGAGTATTTGTTATATTAATGAAATAAATTATTTTTTTCGTTATATAAAAAGACTTTTAATGAACAAACTTAGATTGGCTCTAACAATCGACATTCATAGAAAAGTAACATTGGAGAAACCTCTCACTAAATAACAATTTATTAGTGACATCTTCTTCAAAAGTATATTCACCACAGCATTTATAATTTAACCGGTGTTTAAAAACATAGACAAATTATTTTGTACGATCTTTGATAAACTTCTTTAAAATTTTCTAAATATTCGATTTTTAAAACAAATTTTGTCATATTTTTGCTTATTTCCTGTTATTATATCGTAGATCAGATCGATTTTCAAATATTTTTTTTAATAATAAAGTATTTTACATTGGAAAAAGTTTTGCATAAACTATAAATGAAGATAATACATTGAAAGTAGTTTAAAAATAATCGAAACAGCGAAATTTTAGGTTATAAATGTACGTATAGAAAATCTTTAATTGTCTTTTGACATAATCGTTTTATGCTTTCTTTTTCTATATACATTTTATAAATACTTATCTATATATTTACAACCTACATTCGTCATTATTAACTTCAACTGAATTTTCGGTATATTCATCCACTTCTTTTTTACTGTATATTTTAATCAAAATATAATTACAAATAATTTCATCTATCCTTTAAATATAGAGAACAAAACTGACTATATTTAAGTTTATACGATGATTTTATATTTGAGATCATAAACTGTCTTTTTAAGAGTTTATGTATAAAATAGTCATATTTGATTCTTCTATGAGTAATCTGTTCGATATTTATGATTGACATCGACAAATTTTTCATCGTTCTTTCATTTTTATCAGTTTTTCAGTTCATATCTATGAAAATTCTTTTTATAAAATACGATTATCTTCACGATAGAATAATCGATAAAAAGATGATACTAAAAAAGATAAGTTTTTTAAGCTGCATATTATGAAACAATCAGTAAATTTAAACATATTATATTAACTACAGATATACATCAATATTTACAAAAGTATCTAATTGTATATTTCATAAAATGAATGTAATGTATAATCTATTAATTTACTATATGACATAATGTGTTCTTAGAGACCATAAAGGGTTCATTGTGCTCATTTACTAACCAAGAAGATTTAAAAATATATTAATACAGCATTCATGTCACATATAAATGTATACTCGAATGCATCAAATGTATACTTTTATTTTTTATTCTGATTTTATTATTACTTGCCTACTTTTTTCTGCAAGACTTCAAGGCAATTAACAGTTATAAAACTATAAGGAATGTTATAAATAACTTATCTATAAAATATGATCTTTTTTTTCATACTTATTTGTATTTTCTTAGAGTACAAAAAAACATAGTCAGTTTACATAATTCTTTCAAACATATTAATAGTATTCATTATTATTCATATATATATATATATTTAAGACACAAATGTTCTCTTTCATTGAAGGAAGATATATTTATTAAATCAAGATAAATAAAATTTTGTTCTATTTCTAACATGGTTGAATTATTCGAAGATCCACGAGAGGATCCTGTGGCAACGTTTCTTATGCAAGTTTTCATTACATTAGTCGTATGTAAAATTTTGGCTAAATTACTTTCCTATATTCGACAACCTCAAGTTATTGGTCAAATTATTGCTGGTTTTATTTTTGGTCCATCTATCCTCGGTTAGAATAAGAAAAAAAACCAATATTATTGATCTATATTAAAAAAAACATTATTTTTTATTTGTTTTTGTAGGTAATATTCCAGCTTGGACGAATGCAATTTGGCCAGAATCAAGT
>JAJEKB010021087.1:0-37985 GCA_022393335.1 Macrotrachela quadricornifera
TAAAAATCCCGACAAATGTCTATAATATTGATATTAAATAATAAAATCTTTCTGATAAGACTCCGAATACAATGAAGAAAGTAAAAAGCAATCAATAATAGAATGAAATATTAAAACAAAAGTTTAAAACGCTTTAAACAATGAGAAAAAATATTTTTTTGTTAGGAGGTTCTATAATTATGTTACGAGTATTTTTCAGTTTTCTTCACCTTTTCCATTAAAGATCAAAGGATGAAGGAGGAAGGCTATGATATAAGACAGTACTTAAGTAGTATTATATAATTCAGCCACTAGTGAATTACAGTCATTCGTTATTGAAATAATATAAACAATTTTATGTGTCTATAAGGCGGAGACGTGGGGCGGTCTATAATTCTGTTATACAGTGTACATCCCAATAAAGTATGAAAAAGTCTAAGACAGCAGAGGCTATACTGCTTCCTTGCTGAAATATTGATCCTTTAGTGCAATATACAGAAAATCTTCGAATACTGCGGTAAGACTACACTTTTGATTTTCAAGCTTAATCTTCTAGAATAAAATATCATTCATATCAGAAATCGATACTAAAAATTTGAGAATTATTTGAGTTACTAACGAAAAGATACAAATTTTCGAAAAAAATCGCTTGGCTGACATACAACTACAAGTACAGTGTTTTTTTGGAGATTCATCTCTTTTTCCTAGTGAACCGCAAACTCTGAAACTCTTATTATCGATTTCTCATATGAATATAACCCTATGCTGGAAGTTTCAGCTTAAATTTGAATATTTGCTGGAAATTAGACTAAAAGATTAATGCTCTAGCAAGAAAGCAGTATTCGTTCTAGCTGTCTTAGAGTTTTTTTATACTTTATTGAGATATACATACGAAAAGAGGGTGGGCTAAAACGACGTCAAACAGATGACGTAGTCTCCTCGCGAGCTCTACCAAAAACAAGCAACTTACCACTAAAACATATTTCACCCATTCGACCAGGAATAGTAGGTTGAAGGTATTCATCTATTACTATCACTGAATAACCAGGTAAAGGTCTTCGACCTATGGAGATGTTATCAGCAACTAAATCGCCGGGAAACACTTCATAATGCATTACATCTAATGGAGCTTCTGTTTGTCCGTACGACATGATCAATCTTGCATCTATTGGCACCCAGGCTAGAACTTTTGCTGCCGTTGCAGGATTCAGTGGCTCCGCTATAATATGAAGAATTCTACTGATAATTAATGAATGAATTATAAAAGGTAAAAAATAATAAATTAGAAATGTTCAAATAAATTTATCAATGAATATTCACTTTTTTAAAACATAATGTTTAATAAAAAAGAAACTAAAACTATTGTTTATAATGAAGAAACTACGAAATAAGTCACACGAACTTTCCTAAAATATTGAATTCGATACCATAATCTGAACATTTTCTAAAAAACCTCAATCTAACAAAATTTTGTCTTTTAACGTTCTGAGTCACAGTAGAAAAAAAGCATACTTCTGTAATTTCTGCAGTTTTTCATGCTTTTATATATTCCTTCGTGCTCATCTGTACTCCACGATATTTTTTTCGTAATACTTCATACTTCAGAATACATTTAATTACGTCTTAGTGTTTCTGCGTATTATATGTCTGCAAAGATATGCTTCTTGACTTGTGCACTAAAGTTTATAGACACAGATTTTTTAAATTTATAAACAAAACAACGAAAAATTTGCCAAGTGAGAAGACAATCTTACCAGCTCGCTTATCTAATTTACAACAATCATACTTCGCTATTAAGAATAAACCGAAAAAATTTGTATACATCTTAAATAATGAAAAACTAATTAAGATATTGAATTCAAAATTTACCAAGAAGAATATATTAAAAATTATTCAACGAAAATTTTCATAGATAACAATAAGCTATTGAAAATATAATGAGGTTATCATATACTCTACTACAATCATTATATATATAAATTGATTACCTCCAGTAAGAATCAGTCGAATTGTGCCAAATGTTTCAAGATCTGTAACTTCTTTAAAAAGCATGTTTAATACTGTCGATGGTAATACGGCGTAGGTTATTTGATAGTGACTGAACATTTTTAGAACGCATGAGATATCACGATGAATACTGGATGGTACTAGTACAAATGATGCACCGATCCATAATGAAGCAACTATTTCTTGTAAGTGCATACTGAAGGTAACCGGTGTTCGCTGCAGAATAATATCATTTTCGATGATAATACCTTCAGTTTGCTCACCGGTAATATAAGTTGTGAAATTTCGATGAGTGAGATAAACACCTTTAGGTTGTCCCGTTGAACCTGACGTAAAAAGAACAAAAGCTGGTGAATTCATTGTGAGATTCGATGGAATAACGGGATGCGAAACATTTGCCTGATTGTCAAAATAATAATCCGAAATAACTTCTGCAACATCAAGGACTATTTCATTTATAGGATGAAAACGATCCTTGGTTAGTTGATGAACGAGCACACATGTTGGCTTGCATTGAGCTATAATAAGTTCAAGTCGAGACCAAGGCTCCTCATGTGAGAGCGGACAGTAAACGGCACCGGCCATTAGAATAGCCATGATGCTAATGACCTTAATAAGCAATAAAATAGAAAAATCAGACGAATACATAATATATTATGATAAAAAGTGTTGAAAACCTGAATGGAAAGTAATCGAAAAATAGAATCTAGGAATATATAGATGTTCAAAAGCTAAAATAATTTCAAATATGGATCTCAACAAATCCATATTTTCAAAATATAAAGCTTCAAGAAAAAGATCTAATACAAATATATTATAGAAAACTCGATTGTATCAGGGGCATGCATAGTTAATTGCTTGTAAACTTGGTCAGAAACTATAGACTTAGTTAATAAATATGTGCTTACGACGACTTACATAGCCTAATTTCTTAAACTTTACGCAGATACAGAGAGGAAAGTGTTAAACGATTTTTTTCGGAAGTCATGTTATCAAAAATATAAATTATACTTCTAATTTCTTCTTTTCATAATTTATCGAATTGTACAAAATGATGAAGGCGTCAGCAAGTATAGATACTGCAGATGAAAACATCAATTTTCAAGAAAATTTGCTAAAACTGAACGAAAACCAAAAAACGTATTGTAAAATGGCAGTTTTTGCGGACTTTCAAGAGCAAATTGACACGTACATATACCCTCGTCAGAAACATAAGTATTTCATTATCTAACAAGAAAATTATCCAAGAGTTTTAAAATAGTTTTTATGTTGACGGTAAACATTTTTGAGAGAATGCTACAAATAAAATTTGTCGGGCAAAACAGAACAGTGTTTTAGGAATCCATGACGATATTCATAGATGACTACACCATTGCGTGGTGAGATTTCACCTTTACCAAGATTTTTTCACATTTTGTTATAGCTATCTCGTAAAAACGATCGTTTCGATTTTATATTTTCTAAAGAAAACAACTTTTTATGGTTTCCGAATTCATTAAGCCACTCTTGCCACACAATTATTTTACTATTTAGAATAGTTTAATTCGGCCGAAATTTTTAGGAACAGGTAGTCCTCATAAAAAATTGCTTGTATTATAAATTTCGGCTTGATACCTCACACTGGATCAAACCTCTAGCTTATTTATAGTCTCTTTTTGACGCATGTATGAATTTTTATAACACTGTTTCTGAGAAAAACAGAAAGCTGGAGTTTGTTTTAATTAAAACCAATATTAGTGTACAGCTTCTACCATCACAGAATTTTGAAATTCACTTGCATTCATTTTTTGTGAGCGTTTTAGTAGACATGATGTTCAAAACATTGTAAAATAGAACCAACCACACTATATTCTATTTTTCTAAGTTCACAAATCAGCTATAAAAGATGAACTGTCGATTCAAAAGATTGGTGGACTGTGTTGTAAGCCGAATCAATTTTAATAGAAAGCAATTAGAGAGCTAGGTTTTCGATTGTTGAAAAGTGAGCGAGCAGTTTTTATTAAACAATATAAATTTCAATTGATCACTAGATCAAACCTTTCTAAGATATTGGCGTCGAAAAAAATCACTTTTAGACTTGCGAAAGAGAAATAATACTATTTACTTACACAGCTTGAATGACTACGAGACTATTTTAAATGAATGTAAACATGAGTATTCAAGTGTACTACGTATCCTATTCATTTTTAGTTTGCTCCAGCTTTATTTTCTAAGTGTCAATAGTAAATAGTAGAAAAGATCAATTTTGTATGCGTAATAGATTAACATGAAGGCTTCGTACAGGCATTATTACAAATACAACTAACGAAGAATGGTTGCCAACTGGTAAATCGCTTTTGGGTTCGAACTCTAAATAAGATGGACCCTAGTGAGGCATGAAAAATCCCAAGAGGATAAGTGCAGTTGGACCTTCTGTCCAGAATTATAGGCATTTGACTGGAATCTGAGTCTATGGCATGATACGTACTAACACATCGAATGTCGTTATTTTGATCTAAGATTTTACTTACAAATAGGACTATTTGTGAGTAGGATGCCTTGAAATTTTTAGCTCAAAAGAATGTTTCATTTGCGAAATATTAAAGTTCCGAAAACCAGAAGGTCTTAGTATTGTTTCGTCAGATATTAGTGATTTTCGGTCTTAAATGTTTTGGGAAGGAAATATTCTTTTGAGCTGAAAATTTCAAGGCATCCTACTCACAAATAGTCCTATTTGTAAGTAAAATCTTAGATCAAAATAACGACATTCGATGTGTTAGTACGTATCATGCCATAGACTCAGATTCTAGTGAAATGCCTATAATTCTGGACAGAAGGTCCAACTGCACTTATCCTCTTGAGTTTTTTCATGCCTCACTAGGGTTCATCTTATTCAGAGTTCGAACCCAAAAGCGATTTACCAGTTGGCAACCATTCTTCGTTAGTTGTATTTGTAATAATGCCTGTACGAAGCCTTCATGTTAATCTATTACGCATACAAAATTGATCTTTTCTACTATTTACTATTGACACTTAGAAAATAAAGCTGGAGCAAACTAAAAATTAGTAGGATACGTAGTACACTTGAATATCCATGTTTGCATTCATTTGAAATAGTCTCGTAGTCATTCAAGCTGTGTAAATAAATAGTATTATTTCTCTTTGACAAGTCTAAAAGTGATTTTTTCGACGCCAATATCTAAGAAAGGTTTGATAATCTACTAACTGTTCCATTTTTTGTGAAACATGATGTGAAAGAGTGTTGAAGCATTTACGGGTAGAAAATTGCACCCATCCACCCCCCACACAGACCTTAACCGACAGACTCCATGATCCCATCACAGACCGTGACTGGCAGGTCAAGATAGCATCACAGACCGTCATCGACTAGCTAAGAATGCATCACAGATCGTGATAGACATAATATTATAATCCGTCACATATCAAGATAGACGGCCTTTTGGGGCTATTATATAACGCGAGAAAGGCAGTTCGAAATCTACCATATATGGCGGCATGTGTCTTCGAGGACTATCAAAGGTCATGTATAAACTATGTCTAGTTGAAATATCTTTGGAGTATTGTCTTATCGCAGTTGGATGCTTCAAAGTAAGGAATAATGACAAAGTATATTCGAATATACATCAAACACAGCTTTGAAGTAATTAGTAAGAGTAGGTACATCGTGTTTCACATTTTTAGTCCCCTTAGGGATTACGCTAACAACTTTCTAGTGATCAATAGAAATTTATATCGTTTAATAAAAATGGTTCATTCACTTTCCAACGATAGAAAACCTAGCTCTTTAACTGCTTTTTATTAAAATTTATTTAACATACAACAGAGCCCACCAACTTTTAGAATGCATAGTAGTCAGACAAAAGTCTTCTTTCATTTAAAAACCATAAAACAACTTCATCCTTATCCTTAAAAAAATAATTTTGTCAAAATATATCTGGTTCGATGTAGTTTTTTACGCTGATTCCGAAAATGTTATTTATTTTTTTCAAATCGAACTTTAATGATAAAAACTGCTGAATACGAACACGATTCTAGTCATATTGCATAGTTTTATTACAGATACAGAAAAAAATTCATTTTTCTTAACGATAGAAGAAGCTTGTGCAAAGCCGATGACATATTATTTTAAGACTGTTTTGAGAATATTAGTATGTTAGAAATTTTTTTAAAAAAACCAATCTGAAACCGTTAAAAGTAACATTTTTATAAATAACTCGATCAACTCTATCCCGTCATGCCGAAAAAAAAATCAGTAAAAAATTTTGCTCAAATTTCGAATTGTCGATACCTTAGATTGATTAGATGCACAAAACAAGAGGTAACACATTTTATAATCTGTTTATATGGAACTCATATATGAAATATTTTGGTCTAACTTTTTATTTAAGTTTTTCTGCTTTTTCCTCATACATACATTGCTGTATTGCAAACAGATATGTAAAATAAATGGTTATTATGTTTTTGTTTTTCTGACTTCAATCTTTAAACTATATTTCATTATATAAAAAGCTTATAATAAACGATTTCTTAGCTTATATGAAATATGTGAGTGTTACATTGTTGTTGTACGTGAATACACTGCAAAAACTCTTCATACATTGCACAATGTAGACATGGATACTCTATTTTCCATGTCACTTGTCACTGATGTTATCCATACGTGATTTATTATTTCATTATTCTCTCGCGTTAAGTCAATTAAGAATCGAATTTCAGTCTATTACGTTATGTTTTATACATGTCTGTCAATTAAAAGAATGGATTATATAGGAAGATCGATCAACATGATACTAATACCATATTTTCATTCCAAGATACTACTTGAGATGTTTTCGAAAAGATAATCTCTTTTTTTGCATTTTTCAAAGTGAAGTGCCGCCATCAAGGGGGAAAAAGCGAGACTCCGGGAGTGCGTACTCCGTTTGTACTCCACTCCGTTCTTTGGAGTATTGGAGTTTTGCTTTTTCCCCCTTGGCTGCCATGGAGTAGAATCTAGAAAAGATCCCTCTTACAACTGTTAAACAAAAACAAAAAAATATCTATTTTTCTCGTCATTACAAACATGTGCTTTGATATTTTGAAAATATAACCATACTATAAGAATTTTCTCATTGTAACGTATCAAAGTAAAAGTCCAGAGTTTTGACTAACTAATTCTGTATATACATCTGAATGGCACTGAAGAATGTAGTAGGGATATGTTATTTACTCTTTTCTGCACGTAATTACTTTCCTGTGCAGTAGAAACGATCTATTGAGACTTCTTCATTTGATGATATTGCAAGTAATGCTAGTATATTTTCAACTTTTAACATTTCTAAAAGACTTTATTCATTCAAGACTAGTTTTTCGTGCGTTTTCTTGCCGAAAGCTGCAACTTCTACACAATTTTTATTCGGAATTTTCTTCATCAATCTTTTCTTTTCTGTGATTTTAGTATTGAGGCTAACAACGAAAGAGTAACTTACCATCTCGATGCTTTTCTCTACACACAAGCAGACAACATCACCCGCATTTTTGACATGACCATTTTGCAGAAGCTTTATTGAAAGTTGATGAGAAGCATGAAGAATTTCACCATACGAGAAATACTGATCGTTGATTACAACAGCCACTTTCTGTGAATGTTTTCCAGTAGCTCGATGAGCGAAACATTGATGAATGAGTGGCAGATCCTTGATTTTTCTTGGCTTTTGTTTTTCTTCCATAATATTGTCTGGAAAGTTTACTTCAGGAGCATCAAGAGTGAGTAAAGATTCGACTAAAGTGATTTCATGTGGTAAGATTACTGAAAGTGTAAATAATGGTTCTTCAGGAACTTGAGTGAGCTGCGTTAAAATTAATGAAAAACGTTCTGCCATATCACGTATTGTGCTTTTATCAAATAAGTCTGTTGCAGCATTGAATTTAATTCCAATAGACTTACCATCGCTTCCTATATCAATACAACAGAAAATATCATAACTAGCATCATCTCCTCCTTGAAAAGGTATCAATGCATTCGTTTCATCAAGCGATATACTACGTTCATACCATGGTGTCCATTCAATTTCATATATAATTCGAAGTGGTGCACAGTGCGTTTGACGAAGTATATGCATGTATGGTTGTGCGTGTGTTAGCGAGGCGATCATCATAGCTTTCGTTTTGGTAACAAGAGAAACAAATGATTCAGTTGGTTGCAATTGACAACGTAATGGGAGAGTATTCACAAATGATCCAATAATATCGAAGAGAGAGGAATGTCCATTACGATTGACTGAGGGTACACCAATATGTATATCGGTTTCCTGAGTAAGTCGAAAAAGAAAGGTATAGAAGCCAGCAACCATCACTTGACTTAGAGTCGCTTTTAACTCTCGCGATAGTGTATGAAGCTTTTCGGCTACGGCAACAGGAATATTTAAAGTATATGTATAACCAACTCCAAGACGTAGAGTATATGGTGGTCTATCATATGGAAGAGCGTCAACAAAGGCCGTCGATGTTGTTTCGTCAAACATCATTTTCCAGAATTTCATGTCTGTCGTAGTCTTCAATTTTCCTGTCTTCGAATGTGTTTCTTCCCATTGTTGCCATGCATAATCAATGTATGACAAGTGTAATGGCTCTAGAGGTACGGATGGATTTGAGTAAGCCTTTTTAAGTTCTCTAGAGAAAATAATATGTGATTCACCATCAGCAGCAGAATGATGTATATTGAAGCAGACATATGTCTCATGACGATTGTAATGAATAACATGACAACGAAAAACAAATCCAGTACTTGTATCTAGAATAGTATCATTTACTTTTTCATCCAAAAATAGAGCGCGAAGTTCTTCACGTGTATCGACTGTAGATTCAATAAGACCATAACAATTACCATTGTTAAAGTCAGCGACTTTTTGACGTAGTTCGCCTGTTCGTTCGTCAAAATTTAGACTTGTTCGAAGCACAGCTTGCTTCAAAACGACTTGATTTAGAGCCTTGCGTAGTCGATCAACGTCGAGAACTCCTTGTACTTTATAGATATAGGGAATATTATTTAAAGCTGTATCAGTTTTGGCAAAGAATCGAACCAGTGAATCAGCAAATATACTCATCTGAGAGAAAGTTGAAGGTCCTTCTGTACGATTAGGAGCATTATAGGCTTCTACTTCTTTCTCATAAGTTGATTTCATGTGTTCATCGATGAGACGAGCATGGTCAACTATAGTTGGCTTTGGAAAAAATTTGGCCACAGGAATGATTTTATGATCCATGCGAAAATAAGTTTCATACGATCGAACAAGACGCATTAGAAGAAGCGAATTACCACTAAGAGTGAAAAAGTTTGACGTTGTCGAAATACATCCATCAGCAACACCAAGTAATTCGTGCCAGAGACGAAGCAAGATCTTCTCTGTTTCTGTTTGAGGCAATTCAAAAGTATTCGCTTGTTGAGTTTCAATAATTGTCTTCGAAAAATCTGGCTCTGGTAAACTCTTGCGGTCGAGTTTACCATTTGTATTAAGTGGGAATTTGGGTAATGCGACGAAAAGAGATGGAACCATGTATTGTGGTAAGTGACTATCACAATAAGGGCGTAGTTTCTGTTGTATTTTATCTTCATCACTTTCTACGTAAGCAACCAAATGTTCTACGCCGAGATGTTCTTTTTTAACAACAACAGCTCGAGTTACTGGTTTGTCGAGTGGACAGGAAATAAGACAATATTCAATTTCTCCACATTCAATGCGCTGTCCTCTTAATTTTACTTGAAAGTCTTTGCGACCCACGAAATAAAGGAGACCTGTTGTATTATCTGCACGAACAAGATCACCAGTTCGATAAAACTTTTCTTTTCCTTGGCCTGGAATATTAACCAAACCTGATGCTGTCAGATCAGGTCTGTTCAAGTATGCACCGAAAACAGCAGGACCTACAAAGTAATTTGATTATATATATACACAATAGATAAATGTACAAACAATATTATTATCTCGTAATCTAGAGAGAGATCCCATTGATATATAATAGTGGTTTTTTCTCTTTCAACACTTAATTCCATCTATCTCATCTTCTCGCTACATAGACCATTACGATTATAATAATATTGTAGTACCTTTTATACTATACACAAAATAGTTAGGTAACTCATAATGTACTTTATTTAGTTAGCCTCCAAGAAATTACAATATAGTGTGTTTTCATACAAAATATGAAACTCATTAGTTTATTTATATATATATATATATAGTTGACTTATATATCAAATTGAACCTCTTCCAGTTCTCTATCAAATGGTAGCTTATAAATATCTAGTAAAAGGTTGTTTCTTGCTTCTCATTTACATCATTACTCGATAACTATAATACGTCATATATGAAGGGTTTGTAAGGAATGCAAACTTCTGCGTGCATTTCTAGAAATAAAGACTTAAACTCTTTTAGTTCAAGCGCTAAGACTTGATTTCAAGGCTATGAAAAGATTTTCAAATTATCGCAATTACTGAGAGATTATCCATAAGCACTAGCTTCTTTCTTCACATGAGTATCCAAACCTCAGCTATATGGCTACGTTGAGTTTTAACTAGATTTATACTCAGAAAATAGTGTGCTTTTTGTGTCAGCATTTCTATGTATGACATAAAACTAATACAATATAATCGTTTGTTTATTGATGCTTCTTTGATTTCATTTATGTCTAACTAAAAAAATTTACATAAATCGGTTGGCAAAAACTTATCTACTTTTAAATGCTCTTTGCTTCAACTTTAAGATACAGACCACTGATAAATAGTTCTCCAACTTCGCCAGGCGTCACTGGTATCATGTTTTCATCGCAAATGAGACATCGGTGAGCAAGATCCGGACGACCAATTGGAATTGATCCACTTTGAACATCTTTCTCAGTGATAACATGAATAGTCGAAGAAAGTGTACATTCAGCTGGACCGTATCCATTGATTAATTTGGCATTAGGTGGCATATTTACCATCAATGAAGAGACTGTTGTAAGTTGCAGAGGCTCTCCTAAACAAAAAACAGACAAAGTATATCTTTGGAATATATTTATTTCTTCGATAGAAAAACACCAAGCTTTTCAGATTGCAAATCTTCCTTATTCTGATATTTCACGATGCTCATATGTGTTTAAACACAAAATGTAACATCGACTTTAAGATGAAATACTAATACGAATAAAGCAAATATCTCAAAAACAGTAATAACTAGGGATTTACTGCTTCATTAATCGAAACAAATGCATTTTGGAACATATTTTTATACAAAGTGTTTCGAAATGTTTAGAGCACACAATTTTTTCATATATCTCAACATGATTATATAACAAATAGATTGATTTTTTTAAAAGATATCCCACGAGATGCTTTAGAAAAAAATGCTGAAACAAATCTCTACGAATATGGTGTGATCATTTTTCTTATATTTAAAATGAAACAGCTACATATTATTGCTATTTCCTACCATATTTAAAATAATAAAAACGTTCGGAGAAATTTTTTTATTTCATAAAATGAATTTGCTCATACGGCTTTTACAGAGCTTTCGATAGCTCATCTTTTGGAAAAAAATGAACCTGTTTATTATTTATGCGTGATAAGATATATGCAAAATACAGTGTGTTTCAAACATTTGGAGACACATGACATATGTACGTGTTTTTCACAGAATAAACGAAGAAAACAGAACACGTATCTTCATGATATATTGTTCGTCGCTATTTGGCATCATGAACACTCACACTTATACTTCAATGCATTTAACAATACCACAATTCTAATAGTTTACACAAATTGATTTAAATCATATAAAATACGTCATTACATAATCATGATTGGTTTCTTTCCAACGATCAACTTTTCGTTATAAACTGAACTACATCATGATTTTATAAATTTTTCTTTTTTCTTTCTATCATTTCTTATCATGGAATAATACACTGAACAGATGGGAAGAAAATCTAGCTCTGTCTAAAAGTAAGCATTGCTGCGTGTCAACGACCATATACGCTAAATTATTGTGATAGTCAGCCTGTCAATAATGGCGTTTACAAAACCCTACATTCCGACTCATTATGTTACAATATGATATATATATATATGAGGTGCAGTATTGTTGCTATCTTCTGAATTATATCTCCTCAAAGTAACTACATAATTTGAACACTTTAAAATCTTCAAGTACGACTCACATATTCTAAAAGACACATTTTGAAAAATTTAATATTTCTAATATGATAGTCTTTTACAATGAAATGAAAATGTGTCATGCTGAATCCCTCTATTTGCATTGCTCTTACATCATTTGATTGCAGTATTCTAAATCCATCGTGTGATACTATCTATTAGCATGGGATCAATGGTTCTTATTGAGCAGTGTGTAGTGCTAGTAAGTATCTAACATCTGAATATATCTATGAGCTGCTTTTCGATAAACGAAACATTTCTTTTGTCTGCCTCCTAGAATTCATATTGTTAACTGATGATATAGAGTCTATGTGAGCTTTGTCGAATCAACTCACATATCATTCGATGATTTTATTAAGCTCTACACGGCGCAAATCCATACAATTTTGAAAAGATCTGTGCTACGTTTCACAATAATTGATATTAACACAACTGTTAAATCGACAAAAAATCTACATTTATAAGCTCTCATTTAATGCTTTTTTTGTGATAGGGAACTACTATACATGGTAAGAATACTTCAGTTTAGTATATATCTTGGGAAATCCTTTTCCAGGTACATCGAAGATTAGACCTTTTATTTATCGAACCTCAGAAAACACATAAACTTTCGCTTTTTGTTCAATATTTTTCAAACTTGAAGCAGGATTTTTACAAATGTCATAAATATATGAACTTATCCAGAGTGTGACTTTTAAAGATAATCAATAGAAACATAAATACACTTGATTGAAGTTAACTACAATATATTAAAGGCTATTTACAGTTCTTATCAAGTGGCTACATTCCATTACCCGACGAGTCCTAACATTCACTCTAGAGAATTGTTTGTGTTATGTTCTTTCACGGATTTGTTCTGAACGTACCTGATGAAAGCAAAATTCGCAAAGTTGATAGCTTATTATTAAGCGCCTGTTCCTGATCGATAATGGCACTCCACACTGTAGGCACAGTACTAAGGCAGGATATCTGGTGTGTTGTACATGCATCCATAATATAACGAACATCACGATCAGCAGTGGGTGGAATCATTACGAGGCAAGCGCCTAACATCAATCCGCCAAGAATATCTTGTAAATGCATATCAAAAGTAACAGGCGTGCGTTGAAGAATAGTATCGTTTGTAATCACAAGTTTTTCGTTTTCAATACCCGTAACAGCATTGATAAAATTGACATGAGTCATCTGAATTCCTTTTGGCTTGCCTGTAGAACCTGACGTGAAAATAACAATAGCATATGGTGAGTCATTTGAAGGAGACACTAATGGTAGTACCATTTCGTCTTTTTTACGATAGTATTCGTCGAATGCTTCCAAAATGATAGAAGTCGCATTGACGCTAATACTGCCCCATACGCGATCAGCTGTATCTTTATGAACAAGTACACATGATGGATTGCACTCTTTAACGAGAACGTCAAGTCGAGCCTGTGGTTCTTCAGGTGTTAATGGACAATAAACACCGCCAGACATCAATATAGACATGATACCAATGACCTATAATAAAATATCTATGTTGAAATATCCTTCGTGTATGAGCCATTTTCTCAATGAACTGTTTTATATTTTCTCAATGATTCTCAATCAAAATGAATTTATTTCGAACGAACTTTATGTAGTTTTAAAAATAATAGTCTTTTTGTTTCATCCTTAGATGAATAATTTTGTATTATGAATGGATCTATTCGACAGTACATAACACACGTATGAAAACATATTTTCGATTAATTCAGTGATCTTAGTGTTGAATGCTGTCAGTGACAACTGAAAAGAAAAGAATTCCGATATGTATGAACAAATATCATTGACAAGTTATAGGTTAACCGTTGTAAAGATAAGAGTATTGATCAAGGATAACAATTGTAATAGTATATCATATATAATAGGAACTCATTCATCGAGAAAGTAATTTGAACAGTACAGTCAAATATTCCATTCAGTTTTGTCGATCTTATGACCAAACCATAAGGAGTGAAAAACTGATTTTTTTTAGCATGCACTTCAATTTGGTACCATTACTTAATCCTTTGAGCCCTGGTGGTGCATATATATACCATCTTGAGAATTTCCAGTCCGTAAATTTTTGAATATCTTGGAAAAATACTTTCAACAGATATTCGAAGCCATTAGAGAGTGTATGAAAACATTAAAAAATACACTGCGGCATGATTTTTAGTACCTTTCTGCTCCTTCAAAAAGAGACAATTTTCGTTAAAAATCTCAAAATTGAGATAAATATTTAGGAAGATACTTAGGTCTGACCAAAAGTTGGTGCACTGCTATTGGTAGTTTCTTAGACCAATTAACATTGGACTTATTTTATTCATAAATAAATAGTGGAAAGTCTTTCCTCTAATAATAGGTATAGCAACTCGTTTTTCAAGTTGGTCACAACATTTTTTTCAGATAAAATTTAATTCTACCCAAAAAAATGGATAATGAGTACAATCGATACTACATTAGAATTCGAACTATTTTGGGAATAGCTCGAAAGACAATCCACGAGTAACTAGCAACAGCTTTAGGACCTAATGCTCCAGCATATCGAACAGTTGCAAAGTGGGCCGAACGTTTCCGTGAGGGAAGAGAAGATGTCAATGATGATCGTCGATCCGGTCGTCCAGTTTCCGAACTTACAGATGAAAATATTGAACTGGTGTGACAGGTTATTAGCAATGACTCACACTCAACTTATAATGATCTTATGGCTGAGACATTTCTTTCTCACGGTACAATCGCACGAATTATCCATGATCATCTCAATATGAGAAAAGTTACATCACGTTGGGTGCTCCATTAACTAACTGCTGAACAAAGGGAAGAACGAGTTAAACTTTGTCGTGAAAATTTGGCCAAATTTCGTGCTAGTTCTTGTCGGTTATGTGACATTATTACAGGTGATGAGACGTGACTTTACCACAGACAGATTGGTCGCTAGTCAACAAATGCTAGCTGGATTGCTGAAGGTCAATTACCAGCAACTATAGTTCGTCGAGGCAGATTTGAACCAAAATATTTATTCTGTATATTCTTTAAATCAAATAATCCTGTTCTTGTACATGCTGTTGATAAAGGCGAGACTATTGATCATACTTGTTGTATTGAAAATTGTCTCAAGCCCATTGTTAAGGAAATATGAAAAAACAAAGAAGGTCACATTGTACAAAAGGTATAAAACTGCTTGATGATAACTCAGGTGGAAAAATCCAGTGACCCGGATCTCGATACGGATTTAATTGGATTTTGTCGGAGCCCGACAAAAACCGACGGAATCCAGTCAGAACTTAATCGTATTCACTCGGATTTTTTATCGAAATCCGGGTCACTGGATTTCTAGAGACTTCTGGTTGGATTCTGCCGGTTTTAAAACGATCTGACAAAATCCGATGGCACTACTTCGTCCTGTGAATGCTGGACCCTATCGCCATTCAGATGTTATTAACTATTTAACAGAAGAAGGTACTAATATAATGCCGCATCCACCATATTCACCAGATCTTGAACCATGTGATTCTTGGCTAAACGATTATATCAAGAACCGTTTAACTGATCAACCAGATGAAAAATCTTTGGCTCGCGCGGTTTTCAAGATAGTAAAAAATATTTCAGAAGAAGAGTTTAAAAAAAACCTTTGACAAATTGTTGGAAAGAATGGAACTTTGTATAAATAATCATGGTGACTACTTTGAACATTTAATGAAATAAAATTAAAACTTTCTCTTTAGCTTCATATTTTTTTCTATCGATGCACGAACGTTTGGTCAGACCTAAGTAGTCCGTCTTCAGATCTTTCAGAAACGGTATGGTTCTGTATCCAAGATCTCCTTTTGAGCTAAAAATGTTGATAATCTGTGTAATCAGCTGCTTGACAAGCAGGCTTCTTTCGAAAAAATAGAAATCTTTTTCATTTTTTCTTCGCTTACGACTTCTTGATCTTTTGTTTAAGAATTCTTTGTCCAAGTTCATGTGCTATATGTAAGTCGGGTTTTGAGGGAAAGAGCATGTCAAGACACGGGGCATTACAGAGTTCCTTCTGTAAATTGAGTTTCACTTTTATTATGTATACAGACTCTTCTGTAACTGAACGCCTATTTTTGACATGGTTTTTGAGTCAATGAACTTGTGATTTCTTTTCTCCGTTGAAAAAGAGAGATTTCAAAAAAGTGCTCTGAGATGCTCTGGATTCTGACATGCTCTTTCTTGCAAAAACAAAAGAAAACATATATCAGAAACCTGTACCGAGAAATATTGAACGTAAAGTGAGCTGCTTTTGATCCTTGCTTGATCAATGTCTCACTGAAACATCGTATGGCAGGGCTAAAAATTTTACTGTAGCCTCACCATCATGGCTCCAACATATCCTGGAAATTTCAACAAATTTGGCTCAGTAGGAAAATTTTGGGTTTCAAAGGATTAAATAACAACATTCATCTTATCGAATGAATGATAGACACTTCATCTTAAACTCAAAAAACCTTATTGAAAATAAATTTTATTCCATTGATTTCTAAAAGTATACTTCAGCTACTTTTTTGATACAAAACGAGAAAAATTGTACATCTAAAATATGAGCTTATGTTTGCGGAATTTTTGTGCACAACAGAAAAACAAAATTATATGTGTATTTTTGTTTATGGGCAGTGATTTTTGGAAGTGGTCATTCTTACATATTTTTGTTTTTCATGACAATTATCTTTATCTATTTTGATTTCGAAAAACAAATAAATAATTTAAATAAACTAAGAATATATGACGCTTTTAATGCGCATGACTCTCCGTGACGAATTTCTAGTCACAGGCTTTAGGAAATCCTAATCAAAGTCACGGTCACGCCGGTCTGTAATTGAGACAAAGCAAATATAACTCATATAGCATAAGAATCGTGGCTGTCTCTCACACACGACAATATGGGCTCCACCTGGGACAAATTTTCACAAAAAGAGGGAGCTAGTTTGATAATCAGTATATTATAAAAATCCTGCTGGATCTTATGCATCACTAGATAATCAAAAATGGTGCATCGATTATTTGCATGCATTTATTCTGAAGAACTGATGCTTGTTGAATTAATCTCATTTAAAACTATTGTATTATAGTTTTTGAAATAAATTATTCGAATCGATAAACTTGGATTACACTGCAAGAGAAATAACATTTGTACGTATGTAAATTGAAACTAGATCCCAAGGCAAACTCACAATATCGGATCCTGCTGGGCTGGTATGAAATCCGGCAAAACCTCGGTGAACGAATCTCAACGGATATTTTCGGCGGAATCCAGTGATTTACTGCACTTCACTTTAATATCCTCAAGCCAGATTCCCCAAGTACCGACGAAAAGTCTGTCACCGAAAATAGCTGGTTCCGATCATCGAAACCTGTCCTATGCGACAGCACACGCTACTTACAGATTTCAGAAAATCGTCGAAATTCATCGAAATGCATAATATTTCAGTCTATGTTATGCGATAAATTTCGTTGACTTCCTATCAACGTTTTCATATTTGAAGAGCAGTTAATATTATGTAAATTAGCAATATCATACCACTAAGAAGATACATAGTGAATACAAGATCTAACTCTGTAGAATATAATTCTACAAAAATAAATTCCATAAAGCACCAATAGATCTTGACTAGAAATTGACATTCCACAATTTCAGACACTATAACAGTGTAAACGTAGAGGTAGCAATACCGATGAATGTTTTTCGTTCTCCATATAACAAAAATCACTTTGGTTCGCTTTGTGTTATACAGGCCTAATGTATGTATTTGGAGAATGAAAACACTCATCGGTATTGTTATCACTACGTTTACACTGTTATAGTGTTTGTAATTGTGCAATGCCAATTTCTAGTCAAGATCTATTGGTGCTTCATGGAATTTATTTTTGTAGAATTATATTCTACAGAGTTCGATCTTGCATTCACTATGTATCTTCTTAGTGGTATGATATTGTCAATTTACGTAATATTAGCTGCTTTTCAAATATGAAATCTTGTATTTTAATAAGTCGCTCAGAATTTATTCCTATCAATGGAATAACTCAAAGCATCTTACACTAACTTTTCAGAAAATAGAACTCCGCAATCTAAGAGATCCAATATATCTTCAAAAAAAACATATTCACATCTGTTTCAGATGCGACCCCAAAGATTATTCTGACTTGCCCAATTCTCCTGTCCAAATGAAAATTAAAAGTGAGCTTGAGTGAACATCTCATTCTCTTTTTTCCAATAATGGACATTTACAATGAAAGAGCTGGAAAAAACTCGAAGAAGATATTTCGAACTGATTCAGATGTGATCCAAAAGTTTATGTTGACTTCCGGAATTCTTCTCAAAAAGTGAAAAATAAAAATCAGCTCGAGTGAGTTTCTCATGGTTTCTATTCCAATGATGAATACTGTCAACGAAAGAGCTCGAAAATATCTCGGAAAAGATATTCAGATGTGATTTAGATGTCATCTCAAAGATTATTTTTACCTGCCCAATTTTTTAATAAATTCAAAAAAAAACGAGCTACCGTGAGCGTCTCACATTTTCTTTTCCAATAATGGGTATTCACAATCAAAGAGATCAAAATTACCGGAAAAAAACGATAATCACATGTGATTCAGACGTGATCTGAAACAATATTTTGACTTCAGAACACTAAACGTAAAAGAAAAGTGACCAAAAGTTAGCATTAGGTGCCCATCTTTTGAAAAAACCCGTTTCGGAAAATTTTTTTCAATATTATCTTTGTACAAGATGCTTAGATATGATTCAAATGTGATCTAAACGATTATTTGGCCTTGGGAAACTTCCATTAAACACTTAAAAGAAACGTGCGCATACGTGAGCATCCCGTGTTCCCTTCGTGAATAGTCGATTTTCAAACTGCTTCTTTTCAATATTATCTTTCCAAAAGATAGTTAGATATGACGTAGATCTGATCTGAATGATTATTCAGACTTGGGAAACTTTCATTAAAAATGTAAAAGAAAAGTGAGCAATAGTGAGCATGTATTGCGCTATTTTGAAATAATCTCTTTTCAGGCTAATTATTATCAATATTTACTTCTGCGGAAAGTGAGAAAAGCTGTGATTTTCATACCAGTTTTTTTCATGTTTGCTAAATGTCGATATTTTTATATATAGGTATGTTGTTTTTGTTTAGTGGGTTTGCTGCTTTTTTGGTTGTACGAAGTATATTGTGTGATTTTGCGAATGGCGAATTTTTTATGTCGGTCTTTTGGAGGAGCTCGAATCTTTCCGGTTGTCAATTGTTTGTCAGAATCACTTGGATTCTCTCGGATATGTGTCGATTTTAACGAATGTCATCGGAAACTGCAGAATTAGGGCCGGATTTGACTGTCGGAATTCACGACGAACTCTCCTGATTTGTGCCGAGCAGGATTGCATCGGAATGAAATGGATCTGAGGGGATTCTATTAGTCGTGTTGCGTGCTGCTGTGAGACGGTCCCTTTCCGGTTTTCGAATTTTATCGGATTTTTACAGAATTTCTTCCGACAGTTTCCGATAATTTATTGTTTTGCATATATCGATGAAATCCGACTGTGTCCGATGTTTGTTTGGTAAGGCTTAAGATTTTCTGAGATCTCATTATTAGCTGATACAGTATCTTCCGATTTGGAATCGACAGGATCCAGGCGTATCCCTCCCTGCAGAAGATTCAATGCAACTTTTAGATCCGGTCGTTTTAATCAAATCCGAGTCGGAATCTGACCGATGGGAACACGACAAACATAGGACGAGATGTGACAGAAATTATTCAGATCCGAGAAGATGAGATCACCCATAATCACATGGAATGGGCAGGTATATCCTTTCCGACGTCATCTGGTGTGGTTTCAGACTGATAGAAATTCAACATGAGCCAGGTCGAATCTGATTGGCTTTTTACCGATAAAGTCGGTTTCCTGTGACGTCCCGTAGTATTTCAGACGGTTTCCGATAAGAATCTCAAGTTGGATTGAATCACCCGGGATCAGGTATCGAATCCAGTGTCTTCCCGTGGCATCCTTTAATCGACTTCAAATCACTAGGACAATCCGCAATTTTCCAAAAGTCAACTCTGATGGATTACGATATGATCCAATGATTAATTTCGACGTGATCCAAGCATATCTTTTCCGGTATAATCCGGGCCGGATCCCGGCTGATAGAAGTCCGAGAAAAACCAGGTTGGATCTGATCAGTTTTTCATAGAAGATGTCGGATTTCGTTGATATCCGACCGAAAGCGATCGAATCTACAGGTCGGATTGAATCTCGTGGAATGTAAAAAATTTTTAAAAATAAAGAAAGTTTACTTCCTCACAAAATTTCATTACTGTTTTATTTGACGGAAACAAACGAAAGAGACTATGATCGCTGCGTAAACTGTATCGTTTTGTATAGAATTTCAAGCGTACTTTTTGAGTAGAAAAAAAGATGCTTCGATCAGGTAAAGAATAGAGCATAAATGTTCATTACAGCTAGAAATCTGTCGCTGTTGCAATGTAACTAAAATTTCAATCTACTTCCTCGCTCTTGTGATGACTGACTGCCAATTCTCCAAGAATCTTTTCCTCTACGGTACTAAATTGGCATAGTGATATTGAATCCATTCGATTTAATAGGATTCTAACGGTTAGATGTGTATATACTCAAATTTAGTGAACATTTATGCAGTTGTAAAATGTTTCTAGAAAAAAGAAGCTGCCACTCCTGCATCGCTGAAGTCATCACAGCAGTAGCACTATAATCATTTCTGAGACAGAGAAGGAACATTGAAAATGCTAATAGGGCCATTCTTTATGGATTGTCCGTAGTTAAACAATGTACTCTCATAGAGATACGATCATTCCAGCTTTGTTTCGAGAACAGTTAGACTAACGTTTTCTTCATGTAATTTTCTATCTTTCGTTTTTTGGAAATTATCTGGGACATATCTCCCGATAGCGCGGTGGAACAGATCTACCACTTTATAGCTGAAACATCTGACAAAAATAAAAATTGGAAAAATAAAAAAACTAAGGAAAGAAGGTATTTAAAAAAAAAGTCGCTACTTTGTATCCTCCCACTTGTCATTGGTATGGAAATCTTTAAATTATTGCTAACTTTTCTACTAGGATTTATAGTTGGGTATTCAACCGATAAAATTGACATTCATTCAGTACAATAGATAACTATCTGAAAATGTCACAAAGATCTATTGAGTTTTCACACAATTAGAAGAAAATTAAGTGGAAATTTCTAAAAATATTCCATCGAAAGAACTTGTTAAAGGGTGAATAGAAATATAGATTAGTTATATTAAACTTAAATTCAACTGCCATGTGCACCTGTTTATGCTAAAGTTCTCGCTATATTCAGTGACTAGAGATGTGCGTGGGATCAAATTTTTGTAATGCCGATCCCAGTATATAGAGAATTAAATATAAAAAGAAAATCTCAAATATTCGTTTCGACGTTAATTCAGTTGATAAATGCCAGGTATTTTGATCATCATCTTTGAGGTTTGCTTCGAATGCGGTAGCTTATAAAGTAGTTCATTAAAAGCAATTCTGATAAAGTTTTACCGTTTGATTTCAATTTCGGTCGTCAGCATTGAGACTAGTTCTCATATCTCTATTAGTGACAAAACATTGTCTCTAGTCAAAAATAGAGTGTGGTCTGTTTCATAAGAGATATGGACGCTTTTCATGCAATATGTGAGGAGAGGGAAAAATAGACATCACGCGAGTTCGGTAGAAATCAAATTTTTTTCAAAGATTCATGTAAACTATCACATAAATCTAACACTACATTAATTTATTGTAGACGAATTAGCTGTTTTTTTTACCTTCGAAGATACTCTTTACGAATATTGGACGATACATTTGTCTTAGTAATAGAATTATCTTTAAATTTAGTACGCGTACGAAAGAGCTAGTTGGAAAAAGAATGAGAATACCATAGAAGAAAAAGAGAAGATATGTATAATAAAGAATAGATTATTGAAAATGATGCAATTTGAATATCATCTTCCTGTATACAATAGGAATAGCATATTATCATGGCTACTTGAAGAGTTTGCAAAAGCAACTTACCATTTCAATGCTTCTCTCTATACACTGACATACAATATCACCCATATTCTTGACAAAGCCATCTTGCAGAAGACGAGTAGCTAGATGATAGGAGGCATGATAAACCTCAGTGTACGTAAGACACTGATCTTTAAGCACAACGCCTACTTTTTGTGAATAATCATTAACAGCTCTATTAGCAAAGTAATGATGAATAAAAGATAATTTCTCAGTTTCCATCACCATTTTATTTGCTTGAATACTTATTATATATGATATTGTTTGACGTTGTGCGATGCAGCGATGAAGCAGACAAATCTATAACAAAAAAAAGATATTGTTTGCTTTGTACAGTGACTATTGTTCGCGTCAGAATTAAGTGCAGATGCATGTAAGACGAAAAAGTCTAAAGCCGCAATAGCTAGAGATTCGAAGTTTCCACCATTTAAATGAAGAAAACTCAGCATATCCTCTTTTCAATAATGTGCAAGACGAAATCGTTTTAAACCTAATTGCCTTTGAGAAAACATGCATTCAGATGCATGCAAATGTTCTACCATGTATCTGAAACTTTGATTCTGACCTCTTATTTGGACAGAGAAATTTCGAATCTATCGTTTCAGATGGAAAAAATTAGCAAAATTCTCTATTATTTGCATATGAAATACATGATTCTATCTGCTCAACGTTAGATTGTAATAAGAAGATTATCTGAAGTATATCACGAACAACAGATCTCAAGTGGCTCTATCAAAATCAAAAGACAAAATTAAAACTTCATCTAAATGACAGGACATTTTCATGCATCTGATGCACGTTTTTTAAAGATGATTTGTTTTAAATAGACTTTGTCTTGTATGTTATTAGAAAAAAAGATATCCCGGCTTCTCCCCATTCAACTGATGAAAATCACAGACCACTATCTATTGTGGTTTGCGAGTTTTTCGTCTTCTACTCGCTCATACATAAATTTTGGCGTGTGACGAGTCTATATATTTATATAAATCGTTAAAAAAGCTCTAAGGACATTCTCAACGATGCCCTTCATAAATATTAAAAAAAGTACTTTATAAAATAAAAACACAGAGTGTGCAATGTATTACAGAAAACATTAGAAAAAGATAATATAAGTTTTTCTAATTAATTGGCCAAATGATTTTTTGGTTTTTGTTGTATCAATTGGAAACAGAGAATAGAAAGATTTTGACTGGGTGTCAATGAGAATAAAAATGTGACACATCATAAATTAAGAACTAGTAATGCTTGCAGATATTTTACCATGTACAGCACCCACGCGAGCGGGAGGTTTAGGGGGATGTACACCCCCAAAAATCAAGACTTTTCAGCAAAAAAAGAAAACTTTGTCGATTTTTTACGTTTTTCCTAAAGACTTCTGTTGCAAATATCGCGGTACACTCCCCAAAGTCTGACCCTTCGCGCGCGCCCTGATCATATAAAAAGCTTAAAGTACAATTTTATGAGAGGAAAATCTGTCATTAATTGTCTGTCATTAACGTACTAGTATGTACATCTGACACATTCAAGGGGGAAAAAATGCGACTTCAGTACGGTGAAGTACGAGTGAAGTACGGTGAGGTACGAGTGAAGTACGGTGAGGTACGAGTGAAGTACGGTGAAGTGAGGGTGAAGTACAGTGAGGTACGAGTGAAGTACGGTGAAGTACGAGTGAAGTACGGTGAGGTACGAGTGAAGTACGGTGAAGTACGTATGAAGTACGTACTTCACTTGTACTTCACCGTATTTCGAAGTACTGAAGTCGCGCTTTTTCCCCCTTGAACCACATTACTGTTACTATTATTGAAATTTTAAAAAAACTAATAGGTAAAATGCTTATAACTTTTTAAAAAGATAGCTAGAGACCTGTAGTTTTTACCGTTCGAAAGAGGATTTCAGGAGACGCAAATTTATAAAAAAATAAAATGTTTCGTAATGTTTCCAAGGTTAACTTTATTATTATTATTCTTATTCTTTTCAAACAAATAGGAATAAGAAGAATGAGTATAACTTTTAAACGAACAAAAATGAAGAGATGCGGTTTTCTGCATTTGATAAAAAAGGTTGAGAAACGTAAACTTATGAAAAAATGAAAATATTACAAAGCCTTCCTAGGTCGTCTCTATCGAAGCAAAATCAAAATGTTAGGGAATTCTTTAAGAATAAAGAACTTTTTTTCTGAAAGAATTAGCTATTTTTTGAGTTCTCCTTAACTATAATTTGTCTAGAAACGTTTCAAAAAACTCTTCGTTTTATATAGATTTGTGTCTTTTGATCTCTTTTTCAAACGATAAAAGCTGTAGGTCTTTAGCTACATTTGTTAAAAAATTATACGAATTTTTCCTAATGGCCTTCTTTACGATAGCTCTATTATTCTTCGAAGAGGATAGAGCAAACTATTCCTATAGATACAAAAATCTGTTAAGATTCTCAGTGCTACTTCATCAAATAATATGATTCTGTTATCAAGTCTTTAAATGAGTCCGATTTTTGATAACCTTATTCCATGCAACTAGGAGATTTGTAATAGTTCCATTTTCTCCTGCATATATAATATAACTCACTTATTCTGAAAAAAGACTAATGTAGACCTTACTAGTGGATATAATAAGAACAGAGTGCTCAGCTGTTTGAATGCTTCTAAAAATAACTAATCATGAAATTTCTTCATATTAACTAACCTAGTCAACAGAAATTAGCTCAGTTGGATCGTACTAAACTATCAAATGCCTTCTCTACAATCTATTACAGTCGGCTTTGCAAACGATAATGACGTTTAGAAGCTGTAGAATGAAGATAAAACGAAAATGCACTAACATATATTATCGTTATGCTTCATTAGTTCTCTTTTCGCCCATAATATGTGTATGCTTAATGCCCATCCATTTTAATACATAATACGTCATCTTTTACCATCCGTATTGGACGATACTTTCCGATTACAAAGGGCCTCTTCATTATTTGTTCCAATTTCATTTCGTCCGCATTTATATTTCGTTGTATACTGAAAATGTGACCAATCTCTATAGTTAAGCTGAAAGTGTATGTTGAGTATATTTATCATTATCGACCAAATCGTCACAATCAAAGAAAGATCCACGAAGAATGAATCTGAAAACACGTATGATTCTGGTCTTCGTACTAGAATCTAATGTGACCAAAGATTATTCATCCCCCATGAATAATCTTGGTGATAAAGATTAAAATTTACTTGATTATTTGAAAAGCACCTGTATAAGACAAACGAAAGCCATAGGTGTATGTCTATTTAATCATATCTGTTTGATATATTTATACTGACTAACGATAATTTAAGTAATCAATGTGGTAAGCCAAAGTTCAGCTTGCAGTTGTGGAATATGTATGAATGGCTTATACATTATTTGCCAAGATCACGTGACTCTTTCGAAGGATGTTATCATGCTTTTAATAATCGTGTGTCAATCAAACATTCCTTTATCACAAAACTTGCTAAATGTATCTCACATAAGCAAACTAGATGTGAGGTGAACGTCGAGCGAATTCGTGCAGGATAAGAATTAAAGAAAAAGAAGAAGGTTTAATGCGAATCTGAATGTACGATTGAAAAGAATCGTGTCAACCTGCCATATCAACAGCATAGAGGAATATTTAAGTGATGCAGCTATGAACTTGAATACATGCACTTGGATTGATTAAATAAACTTCATTATATGCTGTTTTTTTTAAATAAAAATGCATAGTCATAATTTAGGGCAAAATATAATTCGAGTAAATAGTAATTGAAACGAGTTGTAAGTAGACGGATTATAAATGGGATGAATTGTATGGAACAAAAAGTAAGAGGAAGATTGAAAAGACAGCAACGATGTGTGGGGATATCGTATATTTAGCATGGCATTTTGATTATTGTCATTTGTTCTCGTGAGTACATGCTAGATGATAACATTTACATTGACATAAAAAATAGCGGGGATGTGTGAAGAGTACGTCAATTGTACCGTTAAGAGAAAAGAAATCGGAAAATTAGATTTCATAATAAAACAACACTAACGGTTGCATTTAATGGAACGATATTGAACATGGATAAAACTAGTATTTTTCCAACGTTTCGTCGCGCTATACCAGAGATACTATTTACATGTGTCAAACACTCTTAGAAGGGAACCTCTCTAGGTGCTCCGCTCCAAATTTGTTCGCTCGTATGTCATTCGATAGTGGACATTGACTAGAGAAAAAGCCTAAAAGAATTTCAGTCGACGGATCTTCCTTCAAAAGTTATGGCCGTTTTACTGAATTTCTCGAGTTATACCTAGACATTTACCAAAAAATGAAATTACGGAATTTCGACCTGAAAATTTGGCTACAGATAAGTCTAATGACCCCTGCAATATCTAATGATTTTAGCCAAAAAGAATGTTCCCTGCTTGACATATTGGTTTTTCAAGAAATAGTGACTTGTCTTAGGTAGGTTACGCAATCAAGTTCACTTGGAAACTCAATATCTCAAGGAAGGAACATTCTTTTTGCCTGAAACTTTTAGGATATTTTCGGGACGATCAGACCTATATATGAGCAAATTTCAGGTCGAAATTCCTTAATTTGAATTTTTGGTAAATGCATGAAAATAGCCCGAAAATTCAGTAAAATGGTGATGAGTTTTGAAGGAAGAGCTGTCGGAGGAAATCCTTTTAGACTTTTTGCCTACTCTTGACGTACACTGTCGAATAATGTATGAGGGAACGATATTGGAGCGGGGCATCTGAGGGTGTTACCTTGTTATTGTAGAATTGCTCTCATTAAGTCATTGAACACTTTGTTAGTAAAAATGAATGTTCCTTTACATGTAAAAGGATCTTGCTCAATTTTTTGGAATGTTATTCTATTTTTTGAATTGAAAAAAGAGCTAAATTTTCGTGGGAAACAGTCAACTTTTCATTGAGTTATAGCACTCACAATATTTAAAAATTCGACTTACATTTAGTGTAAATACTTTTTCTTTGATATTTCGTTCAAATTTTTTGTATCGACGAAGTGTATAAAACAAATGTCTTTTAGTTGTCTAAATATTTTATGCTTTTCTGCCTTTCATATTCGATCAAAGAACGGATAACGTTTTCCTTTGGTTTCGGCCTGCATAGAAAACATCATTAGTTCTTCATGAGACTTTCAGTAATTATATGGCTCATAGTTAGTAGTCACTCCTATAAATTTCAGCTTGATCATTTAAGCTTTTGCCTTACTGTGGATGTTTGTCAGATGAACCCCCAAAGGACCTATATTAGTGACCTTATGTAGCTTGGATCTCTATTATGTGGTTCAGAACGAAAACCATTTTTTCAACATCAATACCATTTATTAAGAGCTTTAAAAGTGCCCGAGTAAGTGCCTGCAACAAATCTATCTTCAGTGTTTTATGAAATACATACCATCTGAGAGATGCCTTATAGTATTATATAGAGAACTTTGTATACCTTCGATCTCCACTGTATGGTTCAGAATCTGTACCATTTTTTTGAGCATGAATAATAAACATCAAGATCTACGAAACTAGCGCAATATGTGACTGCAAAACAACAGCACCGTGAACATCGCGTAGACTATATTACTTAATGGAGACTTTATTTTAAAAAAAGTGGAAGATACTAACATAATATACTTAGGATTTACTCACGAGTTGAATTAAGAATGTGATAAGTAATATTTCAAAGCTCTATTGAGATGACTTATAATACAGGGAAGTGGCGTGCGGAAAGTATAAGAAAATTTTTATGTAGCATTTTTGAATAAAGAAACGGCACAACTAAATATTTGCGTGCTTCTATGAAAACGAAAAAAAGCGAAAAACAAATACTTTTCACTGATTAACGCTGAAGACGATTGCAATAAATGCGTGCTGCCTTTTCCCCATTAATATATGTGTGTGTATTTGGGTTTTGTTTTTTTCTTTCTTCAAATGAGTCATAGATTTTTTTCGTTCTGATGCATCATATATATGCCCTTTATCTTTTCTCTTCGCTTGTATGTTTTAGTTCTCTTTTATTACTGTGATCTTTGTTTTTCTCTTTTCGTTGTACGTTGAAAATACTCAATTCACTTCCATTAATATCGATTTATTGAGGCGCTGACAACTATCATACGAATTACTTAGATAAAAATGGTTATTGAATGTGTTTGTTGTGATACTCGTATTGATTCGAAGAATTATCGTCCATTTCGTGGTATAACGATGCGCCTGTTTGTTTCAGCTCAAACAAATTTGTGTTTGTCAGAGTCTGAATCCATGTGTAATGTTTGTCGAATATCTTATTTAAAATGGCGTAATAATACTGAATTTATTAGCGTGTTAAACCGTCTTGAAGAAAAAGAACCGAACGAATCTATAATGGACATCGATGATAAAGTAAGATTATCTGGTTATATATGTATCATTACATTTCGATTATTTGTTTAGAATGATGATGAGAACAATGAATGTGTAACAGCAGCGCCATTAAATGATCCGATTGGCTTAAATGTTATAACTGTACCATCGAATATTAGTGTTTCATCTCATCAGTATGTTTTTGATAGGAGCAGTTAATATAAATAGGATACTTTGGTATTGTAGTCGTTATGTAGTTTATCGAGAGAATATGATTTCAACACGTATTGTTTCTGATAACGATCGAGTTCTTCTATTCATGCAAAGCAATATTTTTATTCCAAAAAGTAATCGATGTTGTTCAGATCATGTTGTTGATGAACGTTTAATTAATGATGATTTAAATAAAATTCGCCCTCGCGACATGATGCAAACATCTTTCTCTTCCACCGACATATTAATATGGCTGGACAAATTTCGAAATCAATTTAACTCAATTCGATATTTTGACTTTGATCCCCCTTTCTCAATGGCAGAATCTGATTGGTACAATTTAACTGGGCTTTCAAAAGCACATTTTGAGCACCTAATCACATTACTGACCGATTCTAACATTAAAAATTCATCTAATCATTCATTTCGTAATGTAGTTGGACTTTTCGTAACAAAACTTAGGTTAGGAATTAGGAACAAAGCTCTTACTACCATTTTTCAACTGCCAAAATTTCAATCTGTTTCTCGTACTCTTGCTGCTGTATGTCAAGCTATGTTAACGCGCTTCGTGCCTTACTATCTTGGTTTTGATCATATTTCTCGTCCGGAAGTGATTGACAATCATTCTTCTCCACTTGCTACTTACTTATTAACTGACAAACCAAATACAGTTGTACTCGTGATGGACGACACATACTTGTATATATGAGTACGTAATGCATTAACTATTTTATGGCACAGATCTGAGCAGTTCAGTATGAGAAATCAAAATCATGGCTATCGTTATGTGTTTCTAGCTGCTATAACCAAAGATCAGAAGTTAATCCTCATCCAACGTAAATTCATATGATAGGACCAAACTCATTTTGACCAAACTTGTAAATATATGTTATATATATCGTAGTGGAAGACTACAAAAACTGTGATGATCTGATATCCTGAGTTTTTCTTTTTTATCGTAGAGAAACGCTTTGAAACTTGTTTATTTCTTAAAATACTAAATAAGGTAGATAAATACTTGAAAAGGTGTAACTTTCTTAAAAGAAACATCATCTTATTCTCTATAGGTCATTTTTTTCAATGTTCGAAGAGCGTAAAACATCGATTTTTGTAGTTGGTGATGGATAAGTTAGTTGCATTTTTAGAAGAGTCGGAATAATTAATTACAACGACGAATATACAATATTCACAAGCATCGATCTCTTGTTAAACCACTATTGACTACTATAACCGCGGGTTATACTATAGCAGCATATGGACCTTATCTATCAGACAATTTAAATAATGATTCAGCTATACAAAAAGATATTCTAATTAAAAACAAAGATGGCTTTTTGAATTGGATTGCTGAAGATGATCTAGTTATCGTTCATCAGAGTTTTAAAGATAGTGCCGAGATGATGCAAGCACTAGGTCTTGATGTATGTATACAGAATTTTTTAAATAGTCGGCATCGATTCAATACACTTGAGTCAAATCGATCACACTTTATTAGTAAGATTCGTTGGGTTATTGAATCGGTAAATGGTCGTGTGAAGCATCTCAAATGGCTAAATCAGACCATTCAAAATACAACAATCCCGCAAATACGTGACTATCTTCAAATTGTCTGTGCTTTAGTTAATGCTTATCGTGCTCCGATAATTTGTTCATTTTCTAATTATGATCAAATTGCTACTAAAGTGTTGGCGCATCTTCATGAACCGAACTTACTTCGCACACGTCTTAATAATGAAGTTCTCCGATGGTCGAAAGATGATGCTTCAAATCTTGTTGATTTTCCTAGTCTTACAATTGATCAAATTCGCTTAATCATTGTTGGTATGTATCAGAAATACCTGTCCTCTGGATATCTCTTAACTATTTTGCTTCTACTATTGATCTCAAAACGAAAAAAACCCTCTTTATAAAATATTATAATCTTTATCTTACAAACGAAAAGAAACAGAATAAACACTCTTGGAATAGTTAAGCAAAGAAAATACCATTTTGATTCTCGAAGAATAACTGTTTCTCTTAACTTTACCTAGAAGGCAAACTATAGATTTATAATTTCACAGGATCCTTTAGCAAACAATGTACTTGGAAAAAAACTTTAACTTAAGAGTCAGTTCTTTCCATGAAAGTTTTTTTCGGTATCAAAAATTAGTACTGATGGTACGCATTAACTAGTATAGGAACTTCGTGTCTACATAGGCATTATATTGGCACAAATTATTTGAGATATCTTGATATCTGTAAGTAAAGCTTTCCACTGATATTTTCTTATCATTTTTTAAGGCATATTTCGATTGAAGCAAGCACGAGCGTATTCAGAAGAACATTGTTCAACTACAGATTTGTAGAGGAAAATCAGGCAGATTTTCTTCTACAAATTTGCAATACCAACGGTCAAATTATACGAATTCGCTTCTGATCTTATCGTAGCAATGCAAAATCATATTATACTTATATTTAGTTTTCCAGAGAAGAAATTCTGAACAGCTGCTGCAATTGTCCAATTGGTGACAGATAAGTTAGTGTATGTTCATATCGTGCAGCTGCAATATGGTTCTTAGCATATCAGCGTCATTAAAATGATAATTCAAGAAATCAACCATCCAGCTCAAACTTGCGTTTACTTGATGATATTGAATTGATAGATGATTTTGTTAACTCATCCGATGAAGATGATCTTTTATATACACTTTCATGAACAACAATGAATAAGCGAATTAAAAACTCCTAATATCTTTCACGGACACCATAATTGACAAATAAAGACATGGAGGGTTGTAGTGTATTAATCATATCTGATTTTTGACGACTCAAATGTCCACCTAGTAGGAGGCATACATCTGAACGGCAGTACGTGTAGAGATACCCACTATTAACACTGAGAAAACAGCTTCGTTATAGGAAAACCCAATCAAAATACTGATGAGTATTTCGTCAAAAGTCTACGTTATATCACCCTAAAATAAAGTTCAAATCAGATATACTGTATTTGAACTACAATAAAATAAAAGCAAAACTCTAGAAAAATTCTCATGAAATATCTACTCAGGAAATTATTCACTTCCCTCCGAAATAATGGACATCATAGATATCGGATGCCACTTCTCCTATCCTCCAGCCTCAAGATAGATGATACGCTATAGGAAAAGATTATGAGACAGCTTTTTTCAGCACTTATTTGGGTAATTTCCAAGCTCTTAAGAAATAGTATTCATGTTTGAAAAAATGGCTTTCGTTCTGAACCATCTAATGGAGATCCAAGGTACACAAGATCACTAATATAGGTCATTTGGGGATTCATCTGACGAACACCCAAAGTAAGGCAAAAGCTTAAATGATCAAGCTGAAATTTATAGGAGTCACTACTGACTATAAGCCCTATAATTACTGAAAGTCTCATGAAGAACTGATGATGTTTTCTATGCAGGCCAAAAACAAACGAAAACGTTCCCCGTCCTTTTCATTTTATTTCGGTTTTGCAGAAAATCGAGTTCGCGAAGAAAAAACTGGAGATTCACCTTCGTTTCTCCGTCAAAGTACGTTCGATTCAAGTGAAACTTCCTTCTATTGGTAGGAAAAAGTGTTTCCAAAGACTACTTTTTTTTGTTTCAAAAACATAATGTACTGTTGGTTTTTGGCAAGGTTTCAAAAAAACGGCGATATTTTCAAAAATCATGGATTTTTGGAGGTGCTCTCACACTTCTGATGATTTTATTTTGAGTAGAAGGAGATAAAGGGAAACAAAAAAAAGTAGTCCCTTCAAAGAGTGCCTAGTATTTGTAAAAAAATTTTCAGGCGTACCTGACGCACTATGGCAGAAAAAGGGGGGCGACAAGGGAGCGACTTTTTTTTAGCCCTTAGGCCCTTGATATCTTCTGTCACGCAAGATTTCGGAATCTTGAGTCTATGGTAACTTTTGCTCTACTAACCAAGATCTGCGAGTCCTGAAAGTTAGAAAATTTTCTGATGCGCCGTTCTCGAAAAGTGTCGGAAAGCGGGTTGGTAGCCTTGAATAATACTATTTTTCACCTTGTAGCTGCTGTCAATAATTATGAGTAGTCGCATCTTTACTTTGTTCTTTAATTGTAATGGTCAAACCATTGAAATTACGAGATTGGCTACGACCAGTTTCCAACTAGCGATCTTATACATGCAGAAACAAAAACTTATCCAAAACAGTTTGGATCATTTTGTAACTGTTTACAAAGTTTTCTGATTTCAAAATTTCATTCTACTTAACATCGGAAATAATCATAAGAAAAGGTAAGCAAAGACAAAGTTTTCTCATAACCTTCATGGCGTATAGAAAATGAGACAAGTATCTTTTGAAGCAAATAGGAATTCCTTAACATAGATTAAGTAGTTACCTTTTGTGTGTCCGTTACTATAAGTGCTGAAGGATCTGGATCTACCATCAACTGAGATAATAGGAAGTTGCGAAGCAAATGAGTATGTTCCTGGAGTGTAATAGAGATTTGCTCTACCTACAACAGCCAAATCAGCTTCATCAAAGCATAGTGATTGAACCACCAGCTGAACAGTGTGCATAGACGAAGAACCAGCAGTGTCAAGCGTAATATTCGGGCCATTTAGATCATAATGATAAGAAAGTTGTGAAGCAGCATTATACGTGTCAACAGGTGGCCCAACAGGCCCTAGTTGACTTTCAAAATCTAGTCGATACACATTTGCGTGATGTCTGAATGTATACCCTCCAACGTATACAGATGTTCGAGACCCACTAACGGAGTCTATTGTATAGCCAGCATCTTCTAGCAGATGCATAAATTTCTCAAGGAGAATCCGATGAGTACGATCTACGGATAAAGCTTTACCATCGCTGATATCAAAATAAGTGGGATCAAATTTTTCAATTAGCGTGTCTGAGAGGAAGTAACCACGACGAACAAACCGTTTTCCTTGTCGACATTTAAAATAACAGATATAGATGATTCTAAATCAAATCGACTTTTCGGAATAGGACCACCCACATCATTTCCTTGTGAAAATACATGCCATAAAGATCTCGGTGAACTGATACCACCTCCATATTCATACGCAATTCCAATAAGAGTAATAGGTTCACGATTTACATGTATTGACTCAAAGAGCATAGCTTTTTCTTGAATTGAGCAAAAATCTGAATAAATATATGTTTTTAGAAATAAAAAGTCTTACTCTTGTGATATTAAAAATATTCTTTTAATTAAACACTAACTACTTGAAATCATCATACTCTTCCAACAATATAATACTTGAATACAAAATATTCGTAAAAAGAAACTGAATAAATAAATCGTGATACGCGCTTTTATCATGTCTTTCACGGATCAATTCGTGATCGTTGATCCGTAAGCGTGCATCCTTATCGTAGTATTGGTATCACAATAAATTCTACAGATGCGAAGATGTCAATGCTGTACATAACAAAATATTTATTACTTTAAACTCCGAGTTGATTCTTCTATGTGAACGACGTTTCTGATGTATAAAATTGAGAACCTTCAAACTGTTGCCTTCATTATCAAAAGATCAAGAAAAAATAGCTCAAAAATCGTAAAAAACATGAAAGCTTTGAAGAGACGAGAATCCAGCCTGCATAAAAATAGAATTACAAGAAATTTCTTCAACTACTGCAACTATCAACTTAATATTTTTTGTTGATGTAGTTGGTACTAATGATGGCTGACTGCATTTATCTAGCCTCCATTACTTACAAGATTTTGAAGGCAAAGTTTATCCTCTCACAAACTGTCAATTAGAGAAATCACAACAGTTCTTTCCTTGTAATCCTTTCATGCCATCAAAATCGCGTAAAAATCGATAATTTTATTTCGATTTAATTGCTTAAACTGGTGTTTCTTACCAATTTTCTTCAGAATTTCAAAGAAAATCGCAACTATTTAAATTATTTGCAGTAACTAGAACTGATCATAATATATCTATTTACGACTACGAGCATGTCTCAACTTATATAGAGTTGTTGTTCACAATTTTGTTCATTGAAGTTTCTGATGAATGCGGATAGGTACCTTGCTTATTCGAGTTTGGTAGGTAGGCACTAGTCCAATAAAGTCTATGTTAAAGATGAATGATTTTTGATAACTAAAATCCCCAATCCTTAGCAGTCCTTCAGATCGTTTATAGTCAATTTTGCTCGGACAAACTAATACTACAGTCGATATTTATAGAACTAAACGTTAATAAAAAAAAAGGAGTGATCAAAAGTCGCATTTTTTCGGTTGTTTTACCAGTTCTCACCTCTCGCATCCTTTTTTTCTTATCTTCTAGTTCTGTAAGGTTCGACCGTAGTATTGGGTCACCTAATCAAAATTGACTAAAAAATATTTGAAGCACTGGTAAGGACTGGGGTTTTTCAATATCTGAAATAATTCATCTTTGACATAGACTTTATAGAAGTAGTGCATACCTAATCCCAACCCTCAATGAATAATAGAATTAAATAACTTATCGTTTGCTTTGGCGTGAAGGTCGATCTGAAACCATGCGGTTCAAACTAGATGACAACTTTCAGTATACTCCTGATGCACTACCAATTTCTATAGGTACCAAGGTATATTGTCAGTCGGTGAAACAACCGTTACTATAAGAAAATTTAAAAAAAGGTAGATTTTTTGTATAATATGACACTTATTGTTGAAGTTTATTGAAAAATCATCGATTTTTTCGAACACCAAGATTAATATCCGCAACTGACCGCATCTCGATGGTGTGAATTTTTAAGCAATAATGGTACAACAAATTTATATTATACGACTTTTATAGATTTCCTAACTATGAAGTTTATAAAGAACAGAGTGCATAAGAACATGAATCGGCCTACCTCGAGACTTTGAAAAGAAGTGTATATCGCACTGCAGCCTTAGTTTTGGATATGATTTAGTAATTTTTGACGCATATAACTATACCATAGTTTTACCACATTTAGATGGCCATATATTAATATTGTATGTATCAAAATATCTCCCCACTCCAATAAAAATTTTCTCACTTGAAAGAGTCGCATACTCGCCACAAGTAAATATATGATTTGTCCACAAATAGCAAGAATAAGCTAAATTCATGATGAGCAATAGTGTTTCTATCGATATTTTACGCATGTCATGAAGAGTCAAGCTTCATAGTCTCTTTCAAAATGGCTTCACAGTGAACTCTCATCTTAAGGTTTTGCTTCAAATTTTGAGCAGTTAAACGTTCATATAGTTTTCTGTCCTATATTTTATTGGGAAACATTTTCTGAGGCCATATTAGGGACCTGCATGAAAGGTCAGGTTCTCAAAAAATCCCGTTTAGATCGTTCGGCTGGACAATCGAGATTCTCTCGAAACTTTTTCGAGATGGTCTATTCAAGATTGAGATATTCTGAAAAAATTGGGAATGGGACAAAATGAAAAAATACTAATATTCCGAACGTTTAAGAGTTGCATATTACAGCATGTCATAAACTTTAGTTTTTTGTTTTTCTAAAACTTTTTTGTAATAGGTAGATGAGCAATGGAAGTGAAAAACATTGAAAAAATATTACGATATGCTCTTACCGCTGTTCATTATCATTCTATTGATCAGTTGTTTTGTCTCTAACCATAGTTTAGACATGCAGTCTTGTTTAAGTCGTGCATTGCGGACATTAATCAACCTGTGAATGAGTGTGACACAGTACCTAATCTGTACTTATTCCTCAAATTGATTTTTTTTTCTAACATTTCGATCGCGGTAAATATATCTCCTTTTATTATCAAATATTTCATCTGATAAATAACGAAATAGTAATATAATCGTCATTCAGGCATGTTTGTCGTCCGGTATTGTATTTTCGATAATATACCAGTTACTAGTGAATATGTCAAGCAATTATGTATCTGGGCACATTAGTTTACTATTACTGTAAGCGAAGCGGATTCTTCTTTAATAGAACAATTTCTATGTATGTATTTGAAGAAACGGGATGAAAAGAATTTTACTAAATAATTTCGAAACAAATTTGGGACAAGATGCTCTCAGTCGAAATATTGCAAAAAACTACTAAACGGGATATATGATATTCGGAGTAAGAAAAAGTTTGCCCCGCACATCTCTGAAGTAAATACTGCCTAGAAGTGTGAATGTTTAGACTTTTGACATTTCAGTCCCCCACCTAATGCTTCTAAAATCCATGTACGAAAGATTTCCATCTCAAGATGTTGCTTCTGTTTTATTTTCGGATACACTTTGGTATAATTTCCTTCTTTTAAGTTTTGCAGTTAAAACTTGTCGAGGCCGAACATAATTTGAAATAATGACTACATATACTTCAGTCTTCTCAATCACTTTGAAAATGCTTCTAAAATAGATTAAGGCTAAAATCTCTGAATAAGAGTTTGATGCCACTTTTTCTAGTCTATACGCTAGTGTAGTTTAGTTTTCCTTGTTGTTTAGTTAACATTTTCGAGGATAAGTACCATAAAAGATAACGTAGGCATTCTTTAGAGTGACTGAGACTCCTGAACTATATATAACCAACACTTAAGGAAATTTTTTGAGCTAAAATTTTTCGTTAGCAATCTATCTGAAAGGACAGTATATCAGCGAGAATTCCCAAAAGATTTGCACAAAATAATTAACCCTTTGGTTACAGATCACGTATACATATGTTTTGAATTTTTGCAGATATTATTATTCCGTTTTCTGAAAGAGAGAAATATACGATCGTAAATTCCTTTAAAGTTAGTCTGGCTGTCCTAACCAATGAGAAAAGAGCAATGATTATATCGATGATAATAGAACATAATAGTTCCTAAAAATGTTCGCAAAAAGTTTTTGGGGTCGGAGAATCGAATGGTATCATTAGCTTTTTGTGATTTTGCAAAAAAGAATTTTTTTACTGCAAAAGAATATTTTTTTTTTAAAATAATGATTTTGTTTATAGAGTTTGACAGAAGGGTTCTTGGGGCCGGAGAATGGAATGGTAGTGTTTTTTTTATGATTTTTCAAAAATATTTTTTTACCCCAAAAAAATGATTTTTTATAAAATTTCGCCAAAGCACTTTTAAAGGCGAGCAATGAATTGGCATGATTAGGTTTCAAAAGTTTATAAATCTATTACTCTAACGACTGAAGAGAGAGTGATACGGAAAAAAATGAAATGCGTTTACTTGTTTTTGTCAGGTCAAGCGTCAAAAAAACGTGTTCTTAGAAAAACCA